>JAQGBT010002740.1:0-22626 GCA_034698585.1 Disparrhopalites patrizii | reverse complement strand
TAGAATAGCGATTGGTATCCCATCATAAATCATGGGTGTCTCTCTCCCTTCATAGAAAAGAGGGACTTCCCATTTGTAATGGCTGGAAGAGGAGGAAACTGGTAATGGTCATTCTGAAGATTTTTTTTTGCCCCCCCCCGCATGAATGACCCATGGAATAGGACATTTCGGACAAGAAGGAACTTATTTCTTGAGTATTATATGTGTGCAAGCGGGATGTTTCGAAGAAAAAATGAAAACAGTTGCTCCTTTTTCCAGGATCAAATTTCTCGCTCCTCTTCTTGTATCCGTGTACATATGTATATACATATGTATGCACAACAGGCAGGGGAGGGATTTTTATAAAGTGGTCCTTCCGGTACAGAAAAATTGTGTATGCTGCACATTGTGAGAATGGTACACAATAGTTGTAGAGGTGTAGCCATCTCCGGGAAAGTCATCAAATGACTGACAAAGTAGATGTGTATATGAGAAATGAGAGAAAACTGGTGAAGTCGAACTATTCACAAACTACATACACCTTATACACCTTCATAGTTGCGGAATCTCTTTGCCCGAATGCATCTGCGGTTATTATGTGTTTTGTAAAAGCTTTGTGCACTCTTATTGACAAATAATATTTTGTACCAAAGCGAAGGAAATGACAAGGACACGAACTGGAACTTTCTACCTCCTAAGATTTTTTCCAAATGATAAACCTGGAAATACGTGTTCATTTATAAACCCTATATAAAACATTTAAAACGGGAAGTATGAGATAAAAATATGTGGTAAACATAAACTTTACACGCATATTCATATCGAATGGCAGCTAAAATTATGGACCTGAAATGTAGTTGACTCAATTCTAGTGACACTGCCAAAGCATCCATAAATATATTCATACGCATAGGTGGACTTCTTGTACGAAGGGAAATGGAGGAAAGTATGGTGGTTGAAATGAGAAGGAATGAACGATTATTTTTGGGGCTGTTAATAGCATAATTAAAAACCGTCATAAAAGGCCACATGCATGGATTAGTCATTAAATTCAGTCGTGCATGTAACGCAAGTGCTCCTATGTCTTCTGCAAAGTATAGAATACATTTCCAAGAGGTTGAAAGACATTACTGCCAGCTCATCCTCCTTGTTGTTTGACTCTCGTTAATAGAGCTTTCACTTGAGCTATAGAGAAGAATACTTTTTAGATCATTGAATAAACTTATTAAGGATTGGTGTCATTTTTTGTTACATTAATTATTCGACCAACAAGTTTACGTATGCCTCTACATTTCAAGAAAACATCCAATCTCTGAGATCATTAAGGACCATATCCTTGAGATGTTTATAGAGAATATGGCTATTTAGACGATGAAAAAAATACTATTCAAAATTATGAAAGGCAAATTTGCCTTGGTTGAAAATTCTAACAAACATGGGAAGGGGGGGGGTTGGGACAATATTATTGAGTTTTTTGTGACTTTCATTTTCTTAGGGGATGATACCGTTCCCTGTCTTCTTTCCTACTCTGCCAAATGACATACATAGAAAGGGAGGGAAAGCAGTGACTGCGGGGAGAAAGGAGAGATTATTATGGCATCGTAGAAAGATAAAGCTTGCGTGCGTGTGTCAGTGTGTGTATGTATGTATGTTGTCTGTAATGGCATTGCGTAGTATGCAGTTCATAAGATGACAACAAGTAAATGATGTTATTATAAGAATATTGTGTGTGTCCCGTGTTTGTACGAGGTTATGCTAGTGACAAGGGTACATAGTATGTTGCTCTGGTATAACACCATAGTGAGACTTCTAGTAATAACACGAAGAAGAAAAGGATGGAGCAGAAGTGTGTAATATTACAGTATGGTGATGACTGCGATATTGTAAAAGAGAAAGCTGCTTTTAACACTATATAGTGTCCGTGCGCAGTATGATGGTAATAATAAATAGTGTTGATAGTGGGAAGGTTTAGTTACTAAAAGAAATGACTGCTGGTACACCCATGTCTTACTATTGCACTGCCTATTATTAGCACAATGGTATGAGTGGCTTCTTCTATATGTATATATTTTTTGCTCATACAAGCAGAACGAGAGTTGCCGTACCCAAACCGGCTACTCCGAGAAAGTGTTATTGTTCTTTATAATACGGAGAAATGAAATCGTAATAAAAGATAAGCAGAGGGAATGATGACATTATGTGTAAAGTTGCAACGTTTGTAAGTGTGGGGGTGCACTACAGAAAAAGAGACGAAGGTTAGGAGAGGTGACTTTTTTTGCTGGAGTAGAGTGTGTAATATTTGGAGAGCGTTGTATAAAGAGAGAGAGATAGAGCAATAGAAAAAGGGGAGAAAGAAAGGAAAAGGATTGCTTTGATAAGGGAGATGAGACGCACAGACAATGTAGGGAAAGTGACAGGCAAAGCAACATGTCGGAATTGCGATACCCTTTGATTAGGCCAGAGGGAATTGCCGTCTTTATTCACATTTTAAAAAGTGGCTGTCTTGGTGCTAAGTGCCAATACAGCACCAAGACATTGATGACATGTGTATGTTTTATATTGATACGAAAAAATCAGTACAGTTTGCACATTCAAGCATTGTTTTCTATTTACGTTGAGAAACATTGGTGCTGCCGAAGCAATACCAAAGTGTAGAGTGGAAGTATTCTTTCACTGTTCATTTGGTGGAGACTTCTTGTATTTTATTTTTTTTAGGGCCGGAAAATAATATCTATCCACCTTTGTGATGTATTGAAGCCTTGATTTGTCTCCAAGCAGAAAATAAACTGATATTGGGAGAAAGCATTAGGTGGTGGAATGTTGTTCGTCTCGTCTGGGATCAGAGGAGATTGAGACAATATTTTAGTGCGTGTTAAACTTTTGTACCCGAGGCACACGCACACTCTTTCTTTCTTTCTTCTCCACATCCTCTCATACACAGAGATACAAACAAATACACATTTCTTTCTTCTTCCTTCTCCTTTCTCCCCCCGTGTGTCTTGCCCTTTGTTGCAGGAAATTGTCTTTTTTTTGGGTTAACCTGAGAAGGGCCAGGGGAGCGTGTCTCCTTTATTTGATCAAATAAGGTTTTTATCACGTGTTGTTGTGTTTCTCTGTGTCTCGAGTGCTGCCGAGGATATGACCAGAAGATTGTTCCCACCCCCGATAATATGTTCTTGACACAGGATATAAACTCGTACACAGAGCTACTGCTATCCCTCGTCTCACACAAAGTAACTCTTGTAAGAAATCATATGACATTTGAACTCTGTGTAAGTACTTTTTGCACGAAAAATGACTGGATATGGATGATTGAAATAATTAAATGTAGGGAGCTGAGGATCCACACTAAGCGTACACATCGCACCCTATAGCATATCAGACTCTCAATTTGGCTTTCCTGCCATTCCGCAAATTGTTATCATTTCGTTGAGATCTCCCGCAAGTGTACACTCCATTGGAAATCGATGGTGCCGGTTCGAAACGCTTTTATGACCACTGATAGACTTAGAGTGGCCGGTGACGGTTGGCACAATATGGAGCGGAGAAAAAAATGTAACCCAGGAAAAGGTTAACAGGAATTGTCGACAACATCTCCCTGCTCTGTGAGCGAGGTGCAGTGGTAAAAATTAATCATCTGTGACATGCAAGTAACTCCTGTAAACCTACTATTCCTGTCAAGAATGTACATATGTATGTAGACATGGAGAAAGCATAAACTTACCGAATATCCTCACGTATTCTCCGTCCCTGCCGCTGCGTGCCGAAACAGAAGTGAAAGTGATGAAGAAACATATTGATGCGGGGGGGGGGAATAACTGACTGCTTACATAGACTGGGGGACAAAAATCCTTTTATATGCTCCTTTAATAATTGCTTGTTTCCGGGCAGAAATATTCGGGAAGCATTTTCTTGTACAAGAGTGGAGTGTATATAGTGGTAGAGGAGTAGACAGGAAATACATAAAGCATTTTTGACATTCGAATTTTTCGAATGGATGACGATCCTTGTGTACACATATTATAAGGTTAAGAATTGTGGCAGTACAAAAAAGAGAATTTTATTCCACATAAGCGTGATTTGATATGCTGGTCGTATGAGAATGTTTAAAAAAAGTCATTCAAAGAATGGAAAAGGCTACTTAGATGGAGCTCGGATAAGAATTTACAAAGCCAGCATAAACTCGAGGAACAGGGAAGATTTTAGATTAGAAATTCAAATTTTTCTCCTCGAGTACTACATGAAAATAATGGAAGTAAGGGAGCCAAAGTGTAGTAATAGAGGGATCTGTTCAGCCACATATGTACTTTGGGAGAATGGCACCGGCATTCCGTAGCAAGCGAGTAAATTTTGGACATGTGCTTTTGCACACTTCTGGCAGGGGAGAAAGAGCGAATGGCAAAAAGAGGAAAATAATAATCATGGGTATGACCTATCTTACGTAGCACAAATCACACTCACTACACAAGTGAAATGCACTGGACAATGCCGTATTATTATGTAGGAATTGCATTTCACCCTCGCTTTTCACATAGACCGGTCTATTCGGAATGTTCTACAGTATACTCAGACGTATGTCCCTAATTCTACAAAGCTCCAGGATGTATTTGTACACAAGAATCCTTTTAATTCTTGCTGCTGAGAAAACATTGTGTTTTGTATTTATATTGGCTAGCGTTCATCGGCTTCTTGGGTTCAGCTCATGGGCGTGTTAAAGGGAGAGACGGAGACCATGGCGGAAGAATGTGTGTATAGTGATAGACTGAGAGTGAGTGCAGAGTGAGTATAGAGATGTAAAGGTGGCAAATCCTAAATGAAAGAGAAGCAAGAGAGTCGGAGGGGAGAGGTCAGAGACAAAAGCAACAAAGCGCACTACAGCGAGAGCTGGACTACAAGAATAGCCAGAAAGAGAGACATGCTGAGAAGAGAACCGGGAGAAGAATAAGGAAAGAGTGGGATAGAAAGGTCTAAGTCATACTTCTATGGAACAACTACATTGGGAGCCTAAGTCATGGACGAGGTAATTTGATTCCACATGTTTTATTTCGAAGTCAGTGGCGGTAAAAGTAGTAGTAATAGTGGTGGCAGCAACCGTAATAGGAGAAGTAAGTACCAACGTATAGGATGACGCTTTGACGCTATTGGGAATGTGAGGAGTAGCGGAGGCACTGAGGCGCACGGACTGCCGACCATGGTTAAAGTCCATGTTGTAACCACTCCTGGAGTAGTTTGTAAGTAAAAAGACAGACTTTTACTAACGCATTCAGCATGATAACGACACGGACTGAGAAGGAAATGTAAGAAAAATCTTCCCTTCTACATACTATACATATACACAAAGTGTACATCAATGGCCAGTATGAGTGCCCTTCTCTGTGTCTATAACCGCTAGCACTTTTCATGAACTTGTAGTTTTTTTTCTACTATACACTCTGACGAAGGATACATTCCCATTCCTTTCAAAATGCTGGAAAAAAGACAGAAAGGTACAAGGGAGCTAGGACTATAGTGGAAATTTTGATCTGTTCTCATCCATGAATGTTTTTGTAGCGAAATAAAAAGAAGTGAAGATATAGGAAGAGTGGGTGAAAGTAGTGCGAAAAAAAACGAGAGAGTTTAAGAGTGAGAGAGAGAGAGAGAGCGAACGAGAGACAGCATGGAAAGAAAGAGCGAGCCTGAGTGAGTAAAGCGGAAAGAGTGAGAAGAAGAGAGGTCCACGACGAGTGGGTGGGTGAGTGAGAGAGTGAGAGAGAGAATGAGAGTGAGAGAGAGTGAGAGAGAGAGAGAAAGAGCGAGGGAAAGAGAAAGGGAGGAAAAATGGTTTTGTGGAGCATGTGCTGTTTATAAATACAAGCGTAGCGGCTGGTTTAGGAAGATTTCCAACAGTAACGTGTTTCGCTTGCTGTTTTCACTTCAGGCAAAGGTTGTTTTCTCGTGGTGAAAGTTAGTGTGATTTTACTCGAGACTTTTAATTATTGTTATTGTTTTTCCCTTTCCTTTTAACTCTTCTATTCCCTCCACGAGTGAGCCTGTGAAATTTTCCATTTTTTCGTCTCATTGCCCTGCTGTCTTGGTGGTAGTGAGTGAATTCATGAGGACACTTCTAGCTTAAAAAGCTGAGGGGAAGTCAACGTCGTCGAGCAAGACGGAGAACAAAAAGAATACGAGCCAGTGGAAGGAAGAGAAACACTTGTGGAGAAATTAAGCAGAATAACAGTCGCCTTTCTTCTATTTCTTCTGTACACTTTTTTTTTTGTAAACCTCAACAACTTTTTAAGCTGTATTGTGCTCCAAACGGAAATCTTTGCAAGACAAGAGACAAGTGATGTAATTGGGAAGTTTCTGCGGGAACACATCAAAGTAAGATTGTTAACAAAGAAAATACAAGAATTCAAAGAATTAAAGAATCAGATACTGATCTCCACAACAAAAAACGTGTTGGTGAACAAAATACAAATTTAAAGTCTTGCACTATTAAAACAAAGTAACTAGCCAGCATCGTAAATTTTGGGCAAAACAAGACAAATTGTTTTGGCTCCATCCGCAATTGGAAGTAAAAGGGCGTGAACGGTTGTGACTTGCCTCTAGAAGATTTTTTAAGGCATTTCCTTCCAGCTGAAACATCAACACTTGCTTCCAGTTTGCGGTTCCCTCGTGAATGCCTTTGTGTACGAGTAAACATGTGTGACTGCGTTCGTGGGTTCAAGCATATTTCCTTTTTTTTGGGTACACACCTGCACGTGAGTGAAAGCAGCGGTGCGTATGCAGTACGTGCTCGCCATCATCATCATCACACTCATCAGCTCCATTATTACTGCTTCTAATTTTGTTTCACAAACTTGAAACAGTGGTGAAAGTAAGGGAAAAACAGTGACAAAGAGAAATAGGAGAGGCCGGTGTAAAATTTCAATTGTTTTTGTTCACGCATTGAATTCTATCCGTTCCCAATTTCTCTGGTGACCTTACCTCTTTTAGTTTCTCCCGGCTGGAATTTTATTACACCTCCGAGATATTTGGCACTATGCGTCAGAAAATTACACAGTGAATGCTTTGACGTTGCTGTTTTCGTCCAAATTAAATACAATTTTTTGATCTTCGATTGACACAAACAAAAAATTATCGAGCGGATACGAAGTGGATTATTGGCGTGATTGAGTAGGCCTGGCAACAATTGTTACAAAATCACCTAATGGTTCAACCTTCTTTTTCAAGCCGTCGTTATCTTGTGAAGCATTGACTTGATTTCCATCATTATCACCCTTTGACTATCAGTCCTTCTCGATTTTCTAAGAGACAAAAAAAAAGCCAACGAAAATATTCCTTAATAGGAAAGCAATAACTATTTCTAGCTTCCCTCTTGGTTTCAGACTTTTTGTATGTGTGTGATTGCGAAACTGTTACGTGTTACGGGAGGAAAATTGCTGTCCTTGTTTGTTTATCCATGCATGGATGACAAATACCTTTCGTACATACATAATTAGAGAAAGTGAAATTGGGTATACGTGAGAGAGGGAGGAAAACAGAAGCCGGGAAAAGGAAACGCGAGAGAAAAATTGACAAGTCTATTCCACAAGAAGCAGTTGATGATAGAATGATGATGATGATGATAATGATGATAATTATAATGATGAAAGTGTCTTAAGAACTTGATGTTAGAAGCTTACCCAGGTGCAGCAACTTTTTGAGCCCCTTTGACTTTGTTTGCTGGTGTCTTTCGTGGCTGCGTTTCTGATTTCTTCAATTTGTTTTGGTGGGACGCTAACGAGCGTAAGGATCGACACGAGCTCCTCTTCAACGACACCATTGTCTTCCACTAATTTGCTGTTGTTGTCTTCGTCCTCCCACACTTCCTCCATGCGTTCATGCACCTTTTGTTAGGAGGCAGATCTATTTTTCTATATTTATTGGAGTCCCAAAATAGCAAAGTAGGGACGTACAGGAAAATATTGTATATTATTGTCGAGCAAGACTTGTATACATTGTATTTTCTACTTTTGTTTTCGGATGATTCACTTCTCCGGAAAATACTAGTCGAATTTGGCTTTTGTTTGTCGGTTCAATGTCCGGTCTTTTTGACACCTAAGCGTGACTATTATCCGCATTACAAAGACAGTATTTAGTGGTTGCTGTCTGCGTGTTCCTTTTTCCCTCTCCAGATTTCCCCTGACATCGTCATGGTGAGGCTCTGCAGATTGTATGAATGAATGAATCGGATTATTGAGAACCGGAAACAGGCAGCGAAAGAAAAGAGGATTTAGTGGTTACGTTGGAAAACAAAGCGGAAATTGAGTGCTAGATTGTTTGCGGGAAGGAAACGGAAGATCTACGCGTTTACTTTGACACACGTGAGGAAAATATTACAGAGGGAAATTAATACAAACTACAAACATTTTCCTACCCTGCCGGCTACTCTACCGACTAACAAATGTAATTGTCTGGTGAAAGTGGGTGGGCTCTTCAGAAGTACAGTTTAGAATTATTAGCAGAAGAATAATGTATTACTAGTAACGGTCCGGACAATCACTACAGAAAGACAGAATTATTGATTCCTGTAATATTTTTGGATTCCGGAGAAGATGTGGGTAGTCAACCATTCTTAAACCAAGAAAGAAAGCCACACGTTTCTGAAATATTAAAATGAAATACTTGAGAGATTTTAATCATTGAAACGGTAAATTCATTTCAGTGCATATGCTTCTCGAATGTACCAAGTGAATCATTTGTTGTGAATACGCGGCTAAAAGAGCACGACAAAAAAAAAGTTATAATTTTTTATGCTTACGAAAGCCAATGCAATTAAAATTAGATTACGGTCGTGATACATCACAAAGAAGGAAGTATGGTTGGTAAAAACTTAACACTGTTCTTCTCCCTGCAATTTTGTAAATACCACTCAATCAGGATTTGTAATTTGTGGCAATAAATGTTTGTAAATCAAATACCGAATTTCTCGCGGCCAGTAAGTTCGTATGGGAAGTTTAAAAGATCACAAAATCTCAGCAAATAAAATAAATGAGCTGCATTTCAAAACAATTAAGTGCATTGGCTAATAGTTTATTGAAACTGTGACCACATTAAACTCACCCTTTCAAGCATCACTTGAAAAACAAAGTTCTGAGAGAATATTTTGTTGTACTCAAAAGAGACATTTTGCTACCATTTTTGTGTTGGAAACCACATTCAGTGGATATTTCAAGTATTAATATATCGTGAATTAAAAAAATATATATCAAGAAAGAAGAGTCTACATCAGATTACTTCATCAGCAAAATGCTATTCATACCGTTTACTGTGCCTAGCTTAATGCCATCTTTCTCAAATTTGGGGCCACAAACTACTAACAACATGGTGTGCTTTAAGGTGAGTGATCCCCCCGTTTCCTTTCACTGCTTTTTCTTTCACATCGCACATGCATATGAACGCCTTGGCAAGGGTGTGCATATGCATGTGGTAATCAGGCGCACACACTCCCTCTGTCCGTTCTAGAGGCCCTCAATTATAAGAAGGTTTTTTGTAGTCTTATTCGTGCACAAAAGCCAAACAACTTCCATCGTATACTCGCCGTCTGCGAATCTATAAAGTCAAAGTCTTTCTTTTCTGCGTAATCGTCGTAATCGTGACTGATGTAGTGTAGAACTTCACATAAAAAATGCTAAAAGAGAAAGTGAGTCAGCGAGTGCACATGAGTCTGTACCAGTGTGTCTATATGTATGTATACGTATAATGTGTACGCATTATACACGATTTGAGAAAGTGTAACCAGTGTGTAAACAGTTATTTCCCTTTATATATTTTTTTAAATGCATGCTTTCACCCTGATCGATGAAAAAGGACTTTGACCAATGGTGCTGGGCACATTTTCCGTTTTGTTTGGAATTTTGCTTTATATGTGGTATATCTATATATTATATAAATACATTTTTTGTTCCCATCTTCGACTTATACTGGAATGCATTTAGTTTAGAGGTTTTTTTTCTGCTGTGTATACTTGTATGCACGTAACATGAAAGATGGTACTTTTGCTACATAATAGTTGCTAAGCAAGGGGGGAAAATGAAACATGCTCTGGATCTGTTGTATAGTGTGTTTTGTTCCTTCACTCCAAAAACGTTGAAGCGAGGATACATTTCGCTTTCACCAGCTCATCTTTGGAGGGGGGGGGGTGAAGGAGGAAGTTGTGCTTTTCCCTCCACTATTTTCTTTTTAGCGAATTTTTTTTGAAAGGAAACTTGAGGCAAGTACCTGGAATTGATTTCATGCTATTTGAATGGAGTGGGTAAAACTTTTCTACGATCTGTTTGATTACGAATACTTCGTGGAAAAATAGTCCCCCTTTTATCCGATTCAGTCCAATCTTTTCTCCTAACTATGGGACTGTCCTTTCCCGTAAAAATTTCCCCTGCAGCTTTGGTCACGAAACGTTCATAGTTTGTATACAAGTTGATCTTTTTTGTTTTTGCGGACGTAGGAGCGCATGCACGAACAATCTATACTTGTAAGCCAAAATAAAGAAATAACAATGTACAATTGCATTGTAAAAAGCACTTGTCGTTTGTCCCTTTCGTTTGTCTTCGACCAGAAACGTGTTTTGAAAGTGAAAGTATAAATTATGCCTTGCCGAAACAAGACCAGCTGAAGAAAGTTATTTATATTTTGAGGAAGTTAATAGGAAGCTGCATAATTTTTTTTGTGACTACTTGGAACTGTTCGGTCCAAGACTGCAGCCAAAAGGTTGTTCCCGATCCGTATGTGATCCTATGAATGAATGGCCAGAGTGCTGGTGAGAAGGGAGCGAGTGGGTTTGAGGAGATGAGTATTTATTTGGCGTGAAAATCATCTCCGAGGTGCTGCTAAAGGTGGTGCAAGTACGTGGATAGCATGTCAGTTGCCATGATTATCTTGATCTCTTCTTGCTTACCCTCTCTCTCTGGCTCTGCAACTCCGTCATTTTCCTTTTATACACCCACCCGTCGTTTTTTTCCAACTTGTTATAAGGTGAAAACACAGTTTTCCTGTATGTGAAACTTGCTGCTTTCCTGTGACTTTTTTTATAAGTTTGTAGGAGTCGATTGGAGCAGCAAGTGTGTAGTTTGTGGGTGCTTGTGCATTCACAGACGTGGTAATAAATGGTTATAAAATAGTAGCCTTTCTACTCTGACTTCTTTTTTTCGCGCCCTCCACCTCTTCTTCATTCATGTCTGCTTCGTGCTGGGCTAATAATTCTCTTTTTAGGGTAGGGGAATGACGAAGAATGTATACGTTTTCAAATTCAGGGGGAAAACACAGGACACGCGGGGAGAGATACATATTACGAAAGTATAGGGTTGCGAGGAGATGCCGTTTGAGAAACAAACAAAAGAGAAAGTTTATAAGGTCTAGACGGAGAATTTGATAAAAATTGAGTGGGCAAAAAAGGGAGGTTGAAAAAAGGAAGAAAAGCGTTAGGGACAAGGAAAAACATCCTGAATGACATAACATCTTTAGATTTTTTGTAGTAAAACATGCGTTTCCATCATAACTTAAGAAAAATTGATATTTCCGATTCTGACCTTGACTAGAAAATAATTACTTGATTTCCGATTATTTCCGAGTATTTCGTATGGTTTCGTTGTGGAAATTCAGGTTAACTGTACACTTACAATGTGCGTATGAAAAAACTTCGCGATTATATGGAAATGTAGCACTCACTTTGTCACATTATGTAATTTCGAATTTCTTATAGACTTGTGCTTAAAATATTGTTTGCTTACGAAATTTTTGAGCGAAGAAGCAGTACAGCTTTTGTTTTATTTCATTCATATTTTTGACTCTATTATCAGAGGATCGTAAATGTGGCTGTAGTATGCTGCACAACTGCCACGAATTTTGCACAATTTAGGAAAGACTTTGAGCGTTGACAAAAATTGAATGTCACTCTTTCTACTATCTATATATCCACCCAAAGTTTATATCAGTATTTAAACGACAATACAACATGCATTCTTTTTACCAATTGCTGTTCTACCCGCGTGTACACGATACATGTATCTACTTTAAAAAAAATAGTGCTAAAAAGAAAGGTTTGATCTTTACCCACTATCAGTTCTGGAGGATTTTCTTCTGTGGATTTTTGATTCAGCAAAAGAAAAATATGGACGAAAGAAATCTTGGCAAAAATACTGATGTGATGTTCAGCAAATATTTTGTACACACATGCATAGTGCATACACATGCATATATACATACATAAATATGTCTGTATATATATGTATATATTTCTGTATGCTTACTTAGTTCCGAAGGAATTTAAAAGCAGCCAAGCTTAGGAGTGTTCATCATGTACATGGATCAGTGGAGTCGCTCTTGTGTGCTTGTACGAAGGGTAGAAGGCCATTATTTTGCCTAGAACACGCGTACGTGAAATGAGCACAGAGCTTTTGTATGACAACAAGGAAGGTTGTAAAAAATGTATAGATTTGTAAGTATTGATTTTTATATTATGTCAAGTTTCCCCTCCCCCTCAAGCCAACTCTGTCTGTGGGAAGGATTGAAGCCAATTTTTTTCTGCTCACAAGTACTATAAAATAATCTACCAAGCTATTTTATATGTGCTCAATTTATTTTTCTATCAGCCAGCTACAACTACATCTGCAAAAGTAGAAAATACCCGTGCAAGATGATTTAACCACGTCCAACCGTGTTAAGCAGGCTAATGCAAGAATATGTAGGTCTACTATCACAATGCTCTATACAGCAGCGCGTCTGTCGAGTTTATACACTCATATAGAAAATGTTGGCATAGACCCTGGCTGTTTTAGTGATACAAAAACACTATCATTTGGTAGTCCATTCTTTTCATTGTCCAATAAGATCCGAAAATTTGAGGTCAGTGCATCGTGTACTCAACAGAATATGACATTTTGAAAGTTTTCACATTGACTGATTTTGCAGGGGCACATTTGTACAAAAATTACTATTAAATTTGAAGTGACGATCGAATTTACGTTGAAGCTGTGGATGACGTTGCAATAGCGTGTATAGTTAATTTCAAGATTTTATTGGTAGTGAAAACCCCGTCTTCTACATCCAGAAAATATGTGCATAAAACATATGTATGTAATGTATAGGTAAGCAATACATATTACAAATGGGATTAAGTGGCTGTATGCTTTCTCGCTACTAATGACATTGTGTGACGACTAGATAAAATGCAAAAGTACAAAGACGGCTTTTTAAAAGAAGAGGAGACTCAAGAACCTTGCCTTATAATTTTAATACAAGGACGTGGAAGGGGAAGAGGGTATTCGATTGTTCTAATTAGTAGAGGGGGAAGAACCACATGTCTCCATTAATTCTTTTCTACAGTCACAATTTTGGGTAATAACGTTGATGAGGAAAAAAATATGTATGACGGAGTCAAGAGAGTTGTGTGAGATGGAGGTCCGTACATACATACTCGTACAGTCGTATGTATGCATACTAGAAACAATGTCGAAAAGGGTTGAGTTGAAAATAGTTGCTGACTTTATTATTACTGTTAAAGGAAAGAGGGGTGAGAAACTTCCCACTGGGGTAAGTTTTACTGCTGACTAATTACGGCCATTTGTACGCTCCTTTGCGAGCAGTGTATTTCAGTGATATTTGTCACCTAAAAGGAGATAAAACTGTTTAAATATCTGTAATTTGTGCCACTCCCAATTTCTCAGCTCTGAATCCTTTTGCCAGTCTACGTGTTTGCAAATAAATGTATTTGTACGGCACAAATACACATGCATAATACATGCATGTGATAAAGAACGTACAGTTCAGCACAGCTGCACCTTCATGTATTTCGATTTGGAGGCTTGTGTGAAACAATATTGTTAACGTGATATTGTATTTGTCAGTAGTATGTGTAAGGTGAGCATGTAGCCCTTACGGAGACAGATGCATAGGAATGCTTATAACGGACAGTTTGCATTACACAAATGAATTAAATCCCAAGAATGCTGCCAATTTAGAAGAGCATTTCTTAATCCTCTGGAGCCATTTCGTAGAAAGTAAATAATGGTAAAGACGTCAATATAGGAAAAGGACAAACTTCATCAAAATTATATGAATTGGAGAGGCAATTTAAAATACCTGGAGACAAATCTAATCCAGATAGTGAACGTGTCCCTTGTTGTTTTAGTTTAGGGGAAAACAGGAGTGAGAGACAAACTGAAGTGCGTGGGGACTAGCCTAGAAAAGGTGTTGCAGGAAGAAGATGGGAAGGCGAAGGGATTTGAAAAAGTTTATGTTAGACTTAGTGGTGGTAACTGTAATGCATAGGAGCATGTGATGGAATTGGTTTGAAGAGAGTAACTTGATATGATTACTGTGTACATAGCCGTCCCTGGCCTTCTCTATTGACATGTGCTAGCGTATCTACATATATGCACATCCAATACCATTCCTGGGGAGAAGAGATGGGGGGACGAAAAAAAAGCGGAAAAGAAGAGATATGAAGTGTTATGTAATAAAATTGAGGAGGAAAGGTCACTTTGTATTTAAGAAATAGGCGCATAGCCCTGTACAAATGCAAGGATACACGTATCACGCAGTTAAGCGGAACATACCTATATGGATACATACGTACAAAAGGGGTTTATATAAACCGGGGGGCAAAAGAATGCATGAAGAGATGATAGAATGATTGGCCATAAAGTGCCGTCTCCGAGACGACGGCCTTTCCTTTTCCTGTTTTTATTTCCTTCTCCTCCAACTACTCCTGCTGAACCCTTGATGTTTTTTCGGTGGCTGGTTAAGTTCACTACCCGCCACCGACTTGACTTTCCTATAATACTCGTATTTGCTCTCCGCCGATTCCTGTGCACATACATTAGGTCCAAAGAATTACTAAGGGGTGTTACATCAGCTGTACAGTGATGCAGTGTATATACTATATGTATTTATCCCCACAGAGAACTGGAGTAGGAAGGGATAATATGGGGGAGTGAGCACCAAGCCAGGAATAGGGAACGGGTGGGAGTGGTTGGAAGTAAATGCGATCCATGTAGGTAGATATGGTGGATAACTATGAAGTAGAAGGCAAACAAAAAAGAGGATGAAAGGGTGGGAAAAGAACAAGTTGTTACAGAAATTGGATTGGAGAAGCTCCGCTAAAGCAGAGTAGTATGAAAGGAGACGGAGAAGGAAGAAAAAATAACATTGGGAAAAGAAAAGAGGCGGGAGTATATAATCTTAAAGTGGGTGAAGGATATGATGAATTTATACATAAATGGGGGGAAATAGTCGGCTCAAATGATGTTGGGAAAGTAGTAATTCAAGAGAAGGAAAAAAAATTTAGGGATGGGGGTGCATGATGGCTGTTAATTATTTTATTGTATCAGCCTGTAACTTTTACATCATAGCTCCCGAAATATATGTACGTGCTTGTTGCTAACATGTAATGTATGTATATATACGGAGATATTTGAACCACATACATACATATGTATGTGCACATCCGTGAGGGGATGTGAAGGAAGTCGGGATAACATGTAGTATTTGGTAGTTTGTTATTGAATTGGGGATGAGTGAAAATTGATTAGTTAGATGAGCTAAATAGCCACGTACACGTTCTAATGCCGGTAGTAATGTGTTAAAGACGGTCTGACGTGCAGGGACTGAAGTATACATCTTCATTGGTAGGTCCCGTATTTGTATGGGAGGGTTGTAGTGATATTGCAAAAGGGAGAGTGAAAGAAAAAATGGGAAGGGTGTTGGACATATTATACGGTACGAGTTGGTGCAGTACGAGAGCGAGCGAGAGAGAGAGAGGGAAAGGCAAGACTGAAGGGATAAGAGTATCTGTACTGGAAAAAAAGGAGCAAGAAGAGCTGGGTGGAATGAGTTAGAGAAAAAGAAAAGGAAGACTGCAAAGGAGAGAAGAGCAGAGTGTCGGTATGACAGCGTGGTGAGTGCAGGGGGTAGTGAAAGCTGTAAGAGTATCTATAGTAATATGACTTGGAGGAATAAAAGGTAAAGTCGTTTGGTGAGCGAGGAATAGTGAGAATGGGGAAGAAAGAGAGAACAGTTACGGGTTTTTTCCCCTTTCCCCCTTCAGATCCTCTCTTTCTCGCTCTACAGTTCTTCTACAGGTTGTAGAGTTTAATCAAAACGTATAGCACTGGAAGAAGAGGGATAGACACAACTGGGGGATTTTCTTCCTTACACTGTACTCCCTTCCTCTTGCCAGCCTGCACTTGTCGCTTGAGTACTCTTTCCTCTTTCTCCATCCCTTGTTCTGTCTCTCTCTCCTCCTCTGTTCTCTCAAACACAATGTGTAAAGAAAGTGTAAAAAATGTTTCATTTTCTGTTTTTTTTTCACTCTGATGAGAGGAAATAGGTTGCTCGAGTCATCTCACGTCCGTGCTTCTATTCCATCATTCGCTCAACTCATACATCCCATACACTTCCGCTCTCCCAGTCTCTTTTCGTTCCCTCTCCTTGTCTCTCTCTCTCCTTCTCTCTCTCGTTTCCCCCTCTCACTTTTTTTTATTGTACGCTTAACTGCTTCCAATCAGCTATGCAAATATCCGGGACTATCTAAAGCACAGTAGCAGTATCTTTCCTACTCCTTGTCTCTCTGGCTTTTTTTCCTTTATCCCATATGCTTCCTTGTACTACCTCGCTTTCTCTTCCCACAACTGGAGCCCCACTGCATTTTTCATGTAGAGCTTCTTTCTTCATCTTCTCCTTCCACTTAAATTATCTGGAAGCAGAGAAGGCAGGAGGTTACGCATACGTCTGTGCATATCATGTACAAGTGTGTACATGGAAAGTCCTGTGACGTTGCATGAGGCCCCTTATTCCTCTATTATTGCCAGGGAGAGACGGAGAGTTAATGTCGGTAAAAATGCTTTGACTTGCATATCTTCTTTCTCCTACTGTACTCACACGCCCTCAAAGCATATGGTTTGTCGGTGAGAAATCATTTTTTCTCTCTTTTGTCTTCCCTCCCCTCCCCTCCCTGCTCATTCTCTTCTGCGAGGCATAAGAGAATGAAAATGAAAAAAAAAATTACAGGCGTAGGAGAAAATGGTCGTACGGGATATAGCTAACAAGATGCAGTTGGAGGAGGAACTTATGACCGTGCGTATGCATATTCAAGGGTGAGAGATGCACGTCCCTGTGCTGCCTGTCTGCTTAGGCTAAAAGTCCTCACACCGTAAAACTATTTCGAAGTGAGCTCGGGTGGAATCTTTTTGGATGGTCTGGTCCCTGTCAATCCGTGTCTTGAACTCGGTGCATCTATAATTGTATTATTAGAACAAACTGTCTAGCCTCTTGTGATAATCAAGAGGGAGGGAGGAGTGAGGGGTATGGATATAAGTAAAATTGGGAAAATTAAACGGGATGTATGTGTGTGATGTGTGCGTGTGTGGAAAGAATGAGAGAAAGAGAGGATCTAATAATATGAAGCGAATTCACGTGTGTATATGTATGCTATGTATGTATGAGAGAAGCATGTGAAGGGAGAATGTAGACAGATAGTGGTTGGAGGACGAGAGGACTTTGTGTATGTATGGCTTTACATGGAAGACTCTCTGTATCTTTCTCTCTATCTTTCTCTCTCTCTTTCTCTCTCTCTTTCTCTCTCTTTCTCTCTCTCTCACTTTCTCTCTCTCTCTCCCTCTTAATTCCTTTCGAAATTCTTACTCTATTCCACTTGTGCGACTGGTGTACATGTGTTACTTCCCTTGTTCTTCAAACACTTCACATCATAATCGGACTCATTTACACTCAACTCACCCTGTTGGTATTAATGCAGCCTCTGCTGGTATATAGCTAGCTCCATGTACCCTGATTGGTTTTCGTTGTTCTAACGTTGTCGGCCTGTCGCTACGGCTTCCTTCGTCATCCTCCTCTCCCACTTCCCCTCCTCGTCTCCAACTCCTCTTCATCATTATCATCTTCTTCATCATCATCATCACACTTCCTTTTTTGCACTCTACACTTTTATTCTCTAGTGGTGCTCAAATCAAAACATTTTAATACATTCTTTATGGTAAGAGAGGGGGAGGGAGAGCGAGAGGAGCTAATAGAATTGATGAGTATCTTGTTCCTTTCTTTGCTTCTTTCCTCTTGTGCACCACTTGTTCTTGTATTTTTTTTTACCCTCTCCTTGTCCTCTTCTCATCCGTTTCTGCCAATTTCTTCCGGCTCAATTTTCTTTTGTACCCCGTTCTTTCTGTATATCTCTCTCTCACTTACTGTATCTCTTGCATTTCCTATGTTTTGCTACCCATGGTGAAGGTTATTGATTCACGTTAAGTCTGCCGAAGGTAACAAGCTTGTAGGGAGAGAGATTGAGGAAGAGGGGACGAAAGAGGAGAGTTGGAGGGAGGGTGGAAATGCTATGGTGGTAGTAGAGTGGCGAAAGTGTGGATTTTATGTATGCGAGAAGGTATAGAACTAATATAGAATTAAAAGTGGTAGGTAGCGAGGAGGGGAAGAAGGGATATTCGTTCTCAACGTCGTCGCCTTTCGTCATTCCGGGGGTCGAATTAAATTTCAGGGAAAAAGAGTATTATACAGAGCTTTTGGAGTGTGCTAATATTTTCTTTTATAGAGGATTAAGTTTGAACAATGAAAATGAATTATAATGATGGGTGGTGGCATGTATTCGTAATTCTTCCTTCTACTTCTACTACTATATGTCTGTATCTATACATCAACAAGGAGTGTCT
Source organism: Disparrhopalites patrizii (assembly GCA_034698585.1). NCBI lineage: Eukaryota > Metazoa > Arthropoda > Collembola > Symphypleona > Sminthuridae > Disparrhopalites > Disparrhopalites patrizii. Next base: position 3,955 of record JAQGBT010002740.1, on the reverse strand, counting down.
CCCTTGCCCGCATATACATGGAAAGTAACATCAGTAGACATTTCTGTGGTACACGGAATGGAATCCTTTTGTTGGAACTGAAACACAATTATGTAGACTTGTTGGTCGCGCTTTGTGTCTTTGACCAAAATCAAGCACAGTGTTACTAATCGTTGGACAGGCAAGGCTGGAGGCTCACAAATCCTGCCTTTCTCAGAAGACAAACTTTGAAGGAACGATGGTGGTATAAATAAAAAGGGAAATTGTATGCACACAGTAAAGAATACTCGTACTAGCAGGCTTTTGAAGGCTATCGAATGAAAAAGAAACTGTTAATTTCAATAGATTTGAGAATTTAAATGGGACATGAGTCAACACGAGAATTTCGTTTCCGGTATTTTATCCAGCAGGCTAACGGTAATAGATAAGTAGGGAAGCAAAGGGAAGAAGTCTCGTAGGTACTCAGAGAAATTACTAGACGAATTACCACCTTGTATTGGACACCGTAATAATAACACTGTGCTTTCTAACCTGCGTTTCTCTCTATAACCTCTATATGAGCCATTTATTCATACACAGTCATTCCTTACAGTACCTCCCAAATTATTCTTACTACAAGGTCACAATAATCTGTAACGCGACAAGAAAGCTAGCAGGCGAAATCCATATAATGTTATGTAACCACACTACCGCCTTTTTGCGCCATATAAGGATGGTTGTCTGCATAATATAGTGTGTTTTGTAAATATTTATTTAGGCAGCGGAAATGGGTGGGGGAAAAGATAAAAGCGGGGAAAGAGAACATATGGAAGCAAAATTGGAGGCTCAGTGCAGAGATGCTAAAAAAAGAATGGAAGCAACACCAAGAGAAAGGTCGTTAAAAAGGACAGGAATAGAGATGAGAGAACGATCGTGCTATCAAGGAGCAGGGATTTAGAAGGAAAAATTGAAGCATTCAGGCGATTTTGTGTGAACGATCGTCTCATCGCTCACCTTGCTTTCTTTATTCTTTACCACGCTATCTAACAGAGGAGGAGTTGCATGGAGCATTATTATTATCACTATGGTGTATGTATTCCATAGTGTTTTTACATAGTTATTTTTTTGGTAATAAACTCATTGAAGCACAAGTTGATTTATCGCTGAATTCAATAGAAGACAGTGTCTCACGATAGATTTTCCTCACCCCCTCGTCTGCATGGTCCTTAATACAATGTAGCAGGCCCCTCTTTGTCTACCTATTAGGGAAAGTAATTAGTCCCTCATGTTGACTTTGTGGGGTGGAGCACTCCGGGTTCATTTTGTTTTGTAAAGCTAGTGTTCCAAGGAGCTCCTCGGTGGAGGTAATTTAGTTTGATAAAAAAATTAGCGCACGGCTCGATAAACTGAAGAAAGAGGGGAGATCTAGATATGGACTAGACCTAGTGGAAGAAGGTGGGGATAAGAAAGATAGAAGGTTCCAGACTCAAGGTCAAAAGATTCTTCTGCCTCATTCTTCTTTCTTTCACCCCTTCCGTTTGTTCATGGGTGGATTTCACTTTCTATGCCACACAATAAAATGAAACAGAAGCAGTGAAATGATCAAGGAAAAAAGACGAAAGGAAGGGCTGGTGAAAAGAGCCTGTAGGGATACAGAGATAAAAAAAAACCAGCAGTGGAAGGAGCCGGATGGAGAACAAGACGGAAGGGAGAACAAAAGGGAACAAGTTTTCTCTTTTAAAGTTTTTTTTCTCATCGAATTGTGCTAGCAAGATTCAGATTCCCGCATAAGTATGCAGTATGCACCTATGCATGTACATATGTACATCCGTTTAACTCTTTTATAAGGAGAATAGGGCAGCAGGAAAAGATGTGTGCAAAAGAAATTTACAAGGTCAAAGAGTGCAGATAAAATGTAGGATGAAGAGCAAAGAGAGAGAGAGAGAGAGAGAGAGAGAGAGAGAGAGAGAGAGAGAGAGGGCGAAGTTGGAACAAGAAAAATCGTATGATTCTGTACCGGGCATGCTAAAATACCCTAACACAAGATTCACTATTATCGCATTTGAACTGATCGCATTAAAGCCATCCTTACGCTGAATATTGCTATATATTACAAATTACAATACCTAGTTACAGCAGTAGTTGTATTACTAGGCATAGATTTTTAAGTGCACAGGAGCCCTGAGTAAATTAATTATTACAGTTTTGCGCTTTTTTGGCAATGAAAAGGCGATACTTCCTTCGTCAGGTGTGCATATTCCGTTAGTCCTGCGAAACGCAGTATTGCAAGTACGCAGTGAAGTAAAGAACGAAAGAAGCATACATCTTTTGGTGAGTACTCTTCTTGAGTTGAAATGAGAAGCAATTCATATATAGTTACAGCACTACTACTAGGTAATTTCGGATCTTGAATTCTGACAATAATTTAATGGGATTCTTAGACAACTCTATATGTAACTCTAAAGAAATATTGAATTTCTAGCCTTGCTAAGACTACGTAGCTATTGGTATATTTATTTTGATGGTCAAGATACAGTTTTTTATTGCAATTAGCAATTGTATTGTTAACGGCGATATACATACATATATATCTCTTTAGCTTTTCACGAGAAAGATCGTCCAATACCGTTCAGAAAAATTGAAGGCATTAACGAAAATATGGTATAGTTAATACTGCACAGGTCTAATACAGATTCAGGTATGTGTATGAGATTAATCTTGCTGCTCCTAATCTATATACATATATTGTACATTGTGTATGTACATATATTGTATTTTATATGTCAACACTCGACTGGTCTTTCAACTTAGGTTTTACTGTATTAGGATTTGTTTGTTTGTTTGTTTTTTTTTTTTTTTATACTGTAGCATAAAAAACTACATTTGTCCAGTCGTCTCCTACTTACAATGGGTATAATAGTTGCAAGTTAATATATAAATACTTATGTTGTTTCTTTGTATAAATAAGGTTATAAGCTTGTGAAATTCAGGGTAAAGTAGACGATAATGCATAGTGTGCGCCTGCGGAGTCAAAGTCAAAGTACTGCTCTAGTGGTGGGAGTGTGTCCGCAAGATTTTATTTAATGTGTGCTGCAAAAAAAAAAAAACATTTTGCCTGCTGTTTCACTTTCCTTCGTGCTGCTTCTCACTGCTTAGCGTCCGCTTTGTCTAGCATGTATCAAAGTAGGATAAAAAAGACGCCAAGAGACTGCCTGATGGCAGTAATAGTTTCTCGCTTGGATACTAGTTATAAACACTGTGGTTTTGCGGATGTCACAGAGCACAGTCAGGGATCAACTGTAAAAAGTTCATGTGCTAGTGCATGTTCATTCCCTCTGTGCTTGAATATGTGGTCAGGGGTAGAGGACTTGGCATAAAAATGGTTGACTGTAAATTGGGTGGGCCAGTGGTTGATAGAAATCGACAAATCTGTGCGATGGTCGTGTCGGTGCCAACAGATCCATTGAGAACGGGACGGGTTTGTTTATGACGGAGCTAATGTTGAGCAATCGACATAGCAGCTCCGTGCATTGTGATCGATACAATTTTTTGTGTAACTTTCTCACTCTTCTGTGCTCGCACTCCCGGATGCTTCTTTCTTTTTTCCTTCGCCTTTTAGCTTATAGCGAGTCTTGTTGTTCAGTTTTTACATCGTATCTTTTCCACTGTCCGGGGTCAGTTTAAAGTGGATGAGGCAGTACATATGTATGTATGTAGTCTGCCTACGCACACATATATGCATATACATATGTATTCACACAATCTTTTCCCAGGAAGCGCGTTGGTCTAGCAGTATTCCCTAAGCATGAAAAATTCTAAACTGATCCGCAAGTAATAGGAGAATGAAGGAATGAATGAGAGGGGGGAGAGTCAAAGAGAGAGTGTGGGAGAAAGTGAGAAAGAGAGGGACAGAGAGAAAGTGAGAAAGAGAGGGACAGAGAGAAAGTGAGAAAGAGAGGGACAGAGAGAAAGTGAGAAAGAGAGGGACAGAGAGAAA
>JAQGBT010002739.1:0-22639 GCA_034698585.1 Disparrhopalites patrizii | reverse complement strand
TATATATAGATATATATATATATATATATATATATATATTTTTTTTTAATATTTTTTTTTATTTTTTGGCATGGAAGGAGTTGGGATCCTCTTTTAAAAGAAAAGTTACCCCTTTCCTCCCCGAAAACGGCGGGTGGTGACGGGGAAATTCTTAATCATATTTATGGCTCCCTCGTCCCGTCTGGTTACTTTCAACGTGCACATTACGGAAGTTATTAATAAATAATAATCGGAAAGTTTCCATCTAATATTCCCCCCCCATTGTTTCTCTATATGACCGTCTGTAACAGTAACGGGGAGAAGCTTAAGTATTTGAAATATAATAAGTACGGTCGCTATAAGGACAAACTTCTTTGGGAAAGTAGCGGAGGATAACAAAAAGTCTATTTGAGGATCTTTTATCCCCATGGTCCGGGTGTATTACATGGGATGACTTCGGTAAAAAAAAAGTGTCGTGAAAGACGAAGAAACTACTGTTTTGGCATCAAAATAGAGGATGAACTTATTCCCTATAGTGTTCTCATGTATAAATGTCTTTAAGTCGGTACATCCTACTAGTATCCACATATGAATCGTTCGGAGTCAAACCAGCCTTAGTCCCGAAATTTCGAAAATTATATTTTTGTTTCAAATAAACCAGTGTAGGTTTGCTAAATAGATATAATACACAGGTCAACCTAACACAGTTTAAGCCCGCTATTAAATATGGTTCGGGTATGTCCATGACAAAAAGTTGGACCAATTTATAAGTTTAGATATCGGTCCTTTTTCTTCCGCTTCCTGCAAATTTCGTTCCAGTGGACTTATGCTGGTTTGACTCCGAGCCCCTCGTATGTACATATACCGGATCTGGCTGATGACGTACAGAAAGGAGAGAGATAGACGAGGGGAAAAAGGAGGAAAAAAAGAGACTTTAGTAAAAAGGGAAAGCACTCTCTCGCTCCACTTGAATCTCAACTAGCTTCCCCAAGTTCTTTGTCATTACCACTGGTGAAATTACCCTTCCTCTAGACACTTCGTCGTAATGTTATATACACCTTGATCAACAACAAAAAAAAAATTAGAAGAAACGCGTAAGTACTTTTGGCTATCAACGTCAGAGACATTGTGTACAGTTGTAGCACGTCTGGGGAAAAATGACATGGAGGAAAAATATAGGGAAAAAACAAAGGTTGCACCGATGTATGACATATACATACATACAAAATGTAAGTATTTGTGTTCCCAGATCTTTTACACTTTCCCCTGCCCCCAATACTACTACATACAATCCGTCCGAGTACTGTCAAATCAATAAAATAATAAAAAGTGATATATTAACAAAATTAAATTTACGCGAGGGAGCGAGAGGCTGAATTCTTGTTTTTGTATACTCCCTTATTGTTATTCATAGTTCATTCCGTACACATTTTAAGTGATGAAACGTGTTTTATGCAAGGAGCTGCGAGAGGAAGGAGAGAGAGAGACGGGACAAGACATTATGTACGTACGTAGAGAGATAGGAACAGGGAGAAATAGAGGAGAGAAAATGGAGCAAGAAAAATAGAGGAGAGAGACTAAAAAAGAGAGAAATAGAGGAGAGGGGCAAAAAAGTGAGAAATAGAGGAGTTAATAGAGACATGGCTGCACGCATAATATAATTTTTTGCAAGTTCGCCTGCTCCATATAATATAATATAATCGGAGTCTACATGCCACGAATGTAAATTGGTTTTACTATCCAAGGTATACTTTTTTCACAAGGCCATTGCGGCAACTTTCTAGTGGCAACTTGTCCAAGTAATTTTTCTCCCCTATATTTTTTCCGTCCTTCACTCTTCCCTCCGTTTCTTCACATTTCCCCCTCACGCTCATCCTCTCTCCAAATTTAATTTTTACCCCCAAACTTTAAGTGAGCAACATTAGATTAAAAAGACCCCGGTCTAATTGTAATCTGGAATTGTAACACGAAGAAGCCAAACTGGAGAACTACCCATATTGTGTATAAGGAAACTATTTTTCCTCGTTTCGTTCATTTGCGGGTTCAATGTCAATAGCTGTTGGGAAAAATCGCTCCTGATTTATAGCTGGAGGGGGAGGGTGAATTCACCAATTTAACAATAAATGAGAGAGAAAGAGAATGCGGAGGGAAATGGGAGAGGAATTGGAAACGCCCCTTTTCCTTTTGGTCAATGAGAATTCCAAAGAAAAAGTCATAATTTGGAGGTAACTACTCCCTTTTTTTAGTCATCTCTGCCAGTCTGCCACCAGTAACTATTGTACTCATATTGCCATGGCCTTGCTCAACGGTTTATTACAACTTTTCCCACCATTCCGTTTCTCCTTTTACTCTCTGCACCGCTTTGATTTTACCTTTTGAACCTAAAAAAATAATGTAATTTCCTCCTGAATATTCAGTTTCCAGAGATGATATCGTTGAGTTATCCTAGTGCACGAGATGCTGTTGTTATTTACCATCCAAAATATGTATGTATACGCTTGCACGGACTTTTAATATTTTCCTCTAGACCATTTTCCACTGGATCTATTTTTATAAATGAGTTCTATATTACTATATGGAACTACAAAAAATTTAGAAATAAGAAAAAGAAAGAAAAGAGGAAAATGAAAGAAAAAGAGGGAAAAAGAGGAAAATGAAGAGAAAGGGGAGAAAAAAAAGAAAGGGCAAGAAGAGAAAGAAGGCCTGAGAAGGAGTGAGAGAAAGAAATGAAAAGAGAGATAAATGGAGGGAGAAAAAAAAAAGAAGCCACACATCATTATCCGAATGAAAGCTCCCGAAATGCTTCCCCTAAAAAAACACTCCTACAAAAATCGCTACATACTGTTTCTACCATGTTTAAACTATACTGAAACCCTAAAACCTACAAGTCTAGTACATTGTTATACAAGAAAAAGAAGAAGCGTATACACTCGAGCAAATGCATACATACCCATAGCTTTATGTACTGCCTCCTCCCCCAATTCATCGGATGTTGATATTGGGTTAAGTGGAGTAGCTGAAAGAGAGTAAAAGAGATGACTTTGTTGTACACTTCCTATTTTTACGGATGGTGTGCACTATTTCGGTAAAGGATTATGTCATGTGCCCAAAGTATGTGAGTGAAAAGAGCAAAGAGAGAGAAAGAGAGAGTGAGACAGCCAGTGCAAGTGAAAGCCAAAACCAGAGAAAAAAGTCTGCTGTGACTGGTGCCTGCAGTAGTAATAGAGGAAAGTGATGAAACGGAGAGAAAGTAGGATTTGTATATATCTACAGCACATCTATAATACAAGAGCATTACTACTACAGTACAGGCCCCTATTTTCACTTGCCATCATCATTATCTCTGGAGTGTGAAGGAGAAATACGAACATTGTTGGGCCTCTAGAAAAATCCTTGCAGCTCTCTTCATTCGCCCCATACAGGGCATCTCATCTTCATACAATTTTAATCCTAATGAGCTTAAAAACCTCGTCTCATCCTGGGATAAAGATGCTCTTTCAACGCCGTATCTTGTTCTACGGAGTGTAGACGTAGCCTCAAATGCTTAGCACACATGTTTTCCTGGAGTTGAAAAGGCTTTCACAAGCGGCCTCACAAGGGGTCTACCACAACAATGGTTGGAGTATTTTGACACAATTTCCTCCTTGTTATGCAATCATTACTGTTTGTCCGTCTAATTCCCGGGGATTACAGTGTCATGATAGGCTTTGGATGTTCTTTTTCCATACCGCCCTCGGAGGTTCCTCTGGACCCTTTGGTGGACTATTTACAGAGGTAATTACCTTGGGAGTTTATTCGGGGGATAAGTGAGTGCAGAAAATGACTGGGGACCGCTGAAATGGCTTTGTTACTTTTGGATCATGCAAAACCATTTGAAAGCATGGCTTTTCTTTACAAATTTTGTTTTATTTTTTTTTCTCTCAAGCCTCCGCTGTCTCCTAATATTCCTTGGGTCCCGCTTTTGAAGCTTCTACTTTCTCTTATTATTCCACTTAACCCTCTAAAAGTTTCTCTTATCATTCCCTTTACCTCTTGTAAACTTTCTGCTTTCTCTTAGTTTTTCCTTTGTCTCCCTTAAAAAGTTTCTGATTTCCTTTATTATTCCCTTTGTCCCTCGTAAAAGTTTTTGCTTTCTCTTATTATTCCATTTGTCTCACCTCACCGCTTTCACTTATTCTATTATCCCTTTCCTTATCCTTTGTTCCTCGTAATGCTTCCCTTTTTTCTCATGATTTTCTTTGTCCCTCTTAAATTTCTTACTTTCTCTGATTATGTCAGAGAGAGAGAGAGAGAGTAAAGAAATCATTCTTTTTGTTTAACTTTCTCTTTTTCTGCCCTTGTGGGATCATTTTCTCTTTATATCTCTTTTTTGCGTATCTCCCATTTTTGCGTATCGCCCATTTTCTCTTATTATGGCTCTTTAACTCTTTCTTCCTCTTTGGTCAGCTTTTTCCTACTATTATCTCTTTCTTTCGCTTGCTCCTTGACTGAATTTCTCATATTAGAACTCGGGAGTAGAATTGTATAGGGCAAGGGAAAGTGTCATATGAGTTGATGGTTGCAAATTGTCTGTGGGATTAAAACACTGATTTGATTTTTTCCCGGACAAATCAAATCATGGACAGCATCTAGAAAGACCTATGGAGGCTCAACTTGAAATGTGATTATATTGTGAAATCTTCCTCGTACACAGTGGAGTTTTACAAGACGTAACCAACACGGTATACGAGAGGGCACTGAAATTGGAAGGAGTCACGCCCTTGTGGCCTTTTTTTTTGCCCCATGGTATAGTAAGTGTAGGAGAAAGCCTAGCGACATATTTTGCTCTTTTTGTTCTGAAAAAGGACAATAATAGAGGGAACAATTTAGTTTTATATTTCCTTCCCTCTTTTTACTTCAATTTTTCATGGATCTTCGCTAGCAGAGTCTTTAGAAACTTTATAAAATCTACGTATTTTCCCTTCCTTTTTAACACTTGCTTCCTTCTCCAGCATTTTGAATGGAGATATTGTTTCGTGGACGAAATAAAAATATAAGATTGGGTTCATCTTCAGCTTGTTGCTGATTCAGGTCGAGGGGAGGGCCTTTTTTAAAACAAAGCTGGAACTCTTCCATTTGGATATATGTATATGAATGGTGGAGCATGTGCGTCTTTTTTTTTCGCCAAGAACAAAGTGATCTTGCCTTGGTTGGGGGAACTTTATCCATACATTTCGTATACTGCAATGTGACAGACATGAAAAGAGTGTGAGACAAGGACAGTAATAGCTGTTAGACGGACATTCATTTCCCTATTTTCTGCCATAGCCAACTTTCTCTCTTTCCCCTCGTAAATCTAATCCACTCGAGCGTACGCGGAGATGCGTAGAACTTGTAGCGAGGGACGACGTGGAAGAACTAGAAGGGAGACAATTTGATCAATTGAGAAAAATGGAGAAAAAAACGGGAAATTTATAGGCTGAATTGCAGAAGAATAAAAAAGAAAGAGAAGGGAAACAACTCAAACGGTATGCAAGATACGGAAAGAGGGATGCATCAGAAAATACTGGAGAAAATTAAAAGGAGGAAGTCGGGGAAATACTGAAGGGAGAGAAAGAGAGAGCGAGACAGAGGATGAAATGGGATAAACTCAAAGAGTGACAGAGAGGCACTTTACTTCACTGAATGCAACTTGAGGGTGTAAAAATAAACTATTAGTATGTTTTTCTTCAAAATGCGCCCTTTGTCGTAGAAAGGATTAAATGTATGGGGAGTTATGGAATGATTTTTAACAATACAAAATACATTCAACCTTAAAAGTTTCTGTGGAGCTACATGTACAAAGTATGTAGGACGCTCGCACGTTTCGAAAGTATTCAGGAACATTGAAATCACTTTACAACATCATGCGTAAGTACCACTTACACTTTGGCAGAAGGATAACATAATTTTTGGCAATGTGCTTCATTCTCCATCCTCGCCCACTTTACAATCTTTCCCTTCCCCTATCATAGGCTTTCTCTTTTCTCTCTTCACTTTTTTTTGTCCTTCTGACATGCTGTCTTTTTCTTAATTGCTTTCTCTTCCATTTTCTCTCTCAAGTCCCTTCTTACATTTTCGCTCCAGGCTTTCTTCTGTTTCCTTTCTCTTTAGCTCCTTTTTTATTTTCTATCTCCTGTCTCTTTTCTATTTTCTCTCTTGTTTTCTCTTTCTTTCTCCTGTGTCTCCTCTTTCTTTTAATTTTATGCTTCTCTCTATCGTCTCTCGTTCTCTTAGCTGCATTCTCCTTTTCTCTTAATTTCATCCTATGTTTCTTTTTTCTCTTAATTTCATCATACGTTTCTTTTTTCACTTAAATTCATTCTCTTTTTCTTTCTTGTTTCTTAATTTCGGTCTATTTCTTTCTTTATTTTTTCAATTAATTTCGCTCTATTTCTTTCTTTCTTTTTGCAATTAATTTCGCTGTATTTCTTTCTTTCTTTTTGCAATTAATTATTTCGATCTCTTTTTCTTTCTTTCTTTTTTCTCTTAATTTCGGTCTCTTTTTCTTTCTTTTTTCTCTTAATTTCATTTTCTTTTTATTTCTTTTTTCTCTTAATTTCATTTTCTTTTTATTTCTTTTTTCTCTTAATTTCATTTTCTTTTTATTTCTTTGTTCTCTTAATTTCATTCTCTTTTCCTTTCATTAATTTAATTCGCTTTTCCTTTCTTTAGTTTCATTCTCGTTTCTTTGTTTTTCCTGACAACTCCATTCTGTCTTTCCGTCCCCTTTCCTTCACTCTTCCCTAGTCCCTATTCTGACCCTTGTTTTCACTGTGTTCCTATACCCTTTCTCTCTCTTTAGATGTTCTTCCTCGTGTTCGGAGCTATTTTTATACCATTTTCTAAAATTTGCCAGAGTGTACATCTGTACATCTGTAAATACATGTCTATTTGGGACAAAATGAGTCTTTTCCTGCCATGAAATTGGGGAGCAAAAAAAAATTGTGTGTGCATGTGCGTGGTACAAGAAGAAAAATGAGTGGAGAAGGAGGAATCCCCATCTGTACTCCAGTACATAGTAATTGCCACTGACCTCGTGTCTCGCTTTGGGAGGCGTCTGGAAAAAAGTGGAGCACATGAGAGGATTCCTTTTCTCCATCCTTACATTTACACTCCCTCTTGGATATTTTTATTCCCGGCATTATCAGGTGGAAGACCCTCCTATTGGGGGGTGTAATAATCCGTGGAATAATAAAATTTATACTACACCTGCGTTATAGAGGAAAAAGAGCAAGAATATAGAGGCTAATGGGGATTAGCGGGACTTGCTCTACCTCTCCCCTTTTGTATTGGCCCTCAAAGCCAAGGAAAAGAGTGTGTGGCCAATGCCATGCTACTTAATATGAGAATTACCATTACCACATTTTGAGTCTGCCACAACTACAACCATTTCAACTTGTGGGGAAGGATGGGGCCATACATCTAACGTTACCTAATCTTGGGTTATAAATGAGGAGGATCACATTTTTAGGGCTGTAAAAAAAAGGGAAATGTTTCACGTGCATCATGGAAATGAGAGGGAAGAGACATTATTTTTCTTTCCCCTCCAATAGGGGGAAAAATGTGGGCGGGGGGGGGAAGAAATCCCTTCTCTATTTCCCCCCTTGAAATGGTAGGAGAAAATCCTATAGCCCTTGGGCCGAGATCAGGAAGGAGGAAACTGGAAGGATGATAAGGAGAAAGTAACTCATGAGTCCTCTTGTTGGCAATGAAAGGGATAAAAAAAATGACGTTGAAGGAAAGATTTGGGGGCGGGGGGTCTTTGGACCACAGGGCAAGTGTGGCCACTTTTTTTTTTTACTCTTTTTGTATTATCACTTCACCTCCTTCCCTTCTCCCTTGGCAATAAATTGGAAATTCTCAAGGAGAATCAATTGAGGGGAACGTTTGGGGAAATTGAATGAATTCTTTGGTCAAGTTACAGACGAAGGGGATTTTGGGTGGGAGTGACTTCTAAAAATATATTTCCACACCACACACACTTGTACCTACATTTTCCGGGTATATACTTACCTATACATATACATATATGGACAATGTGTACACACTAGAAGACACATACATAGAGGTATCCCAGATTGAAATAGTCAGTTGAGTAGCCACGGGCCATGTAAATAATTTCATTTCTTTCACACATGACGTGCCCAGCATTTCATCACGCAGAAGGGGTTGAGACACAAAGGGAGAGAGAGAGAGAGAGAGAGAAAAAAAAGGATATCTTCGGAGAAAAATCGACGAAATAAGGTAGAAGTAGACAGTGAGGGATTGGGAAAAAATGGGGGAAATCCAGGATAAAGTAACACCCTGGAAAGGATTTTTACCCGGCGTAAATTATATCCCAAAACCAATGGAAGCGATCAAGTCCGGAAACAGAAAATTATCTTCCGTACAGAGAAATAAAAAATATATAAGTTCAGAATTTCTAGAGGAATAAGGAGACACGGGGAATAGAAATTTCTTTCACCGAAAATAATTGTGCACCCCATGACGCTGGGAAAATTCTAGGAGGGGAAAATGCTGATTTTGTCAATTTGTCCTAAATTCTTTTCTGTAATACGCATTTTTTACATACATTCTCTTGGAACTTGAAATGACTGCACAGAAGATTACACAATTTTTTCTCCTCCACCTAACCCTTTATTTGCGTACATGTCCATTTCTCGGGACAGATGTTTCACCCCCAAACGCTGGTCCTTCAACTATTTTTTTTTGTGGAATAGAGAGAAAGTTGTGGAAAAAAATAACACCCACTACAACTTTTCGTGACTTTGCCAACAACTGAAACATCCTCGTTGATTGACGCATTACCAAATACCAAAAAAAAAAAAAAAATACAACCACCATTACTAAAAACGATTTCTCTCCTTAAAAAAGGAATGCATTATATGCATTCTATTATATATGCTTAAGGCATGTAATTACATAATATGTATTGTTATTTAGTGCCATTTGCAAAATAATACAGCTGCCAATGTCAGGGCCATTTTTTTTGTTACTATCCAAGTACATAGGGACATGTAAAGGATATTTGTGTCCACGTGTTTCAACTCGGTTCAAGCCCAAATTCTGAATTTAGATTTTTTCATAAATAGAATATTGTTTTCAAACGTTTTTGAGAAAGCGTAAGTTCATAAAAATATTTTAAAAAATTCCCCAAAATGTATTTTCTCCATGAGAACACATTATGAAGGAAGTATGTATCCATCGCTCCTAAAAACCTAGCCCGTTGGACTTAAGCCGTTTTGGAAAACTATACCCTTCATACATGTAGTGTCGTAAATGCATTACAGTTCCCATTAAAAAAAAACCAAAGAAATGCATCTATTGCGACTATTTGCGTGAGTCCAAAAAAGGTGAAATATTAGTGAATATTCCCTTTATTAAGAGCCAATATGTACGAGCCAGTGAATTATTTAATAGCCATAGCAAACTGAGAAAGCCAAATAATTAAAAAAAAAAGTCCTTGAGGATGCAATATTATGTGCTGGAACGTGATGGATAAAAATTCGCTACTTCCACTATGTACATGTGAATAAATGTGTATAGGAAAGTGCATAATTTCCATTTCTAACCACCCATAAGAAATTGTGAGGGTTAAATACATGAAAATAAATAAAAAATAGGTAATAAATCACCAATTGACACACAGTGGGTGTACCACCACTTTCTTCGTGGTCACCCATACAAAGGAAAAAGGGGGAGATAAGAGTCATATTATGGTGTTTTAGCGCCTATAAAAATCCGTGTGATAGTAGGCGATATATAGTAAATATAGAAGAAAATATAGGGAAAAATAAAAAGTGGTAGGACAGAGAAAAAAAAAATCCCGGAGACTTACTTCGAACGATAAGATTCTTCCCCGCTACAAAGTACGTATCCGTGTGAACAGCTGCTGGCAACGGGGTCTTTGAAGAGTCCACGTAAACATTCACGTTGGCCAAGTCAATATTTTTCTTATCACACAGCGGCCGCAATGCCTCACTGGAAGGAAGGAAGAAGAAGAAGAAAAATAAACAAATCATTCGTCTTTTTTCCCCCATGTAGTGTGTGCATTTTATTATTATCATTTCACATACATAACATCATACTTTATATATACTATTAATACCATTAATATTACATATATTGCCTATAATAAAAATTATTTCATCCATAACAGCAACAACGGTTGTACAGTGTTGGGAAAATATGGTTCGTGTTGACTTTTTTTTTGTCGTTAATATTGCATATATAAAAAAAAAACATATACGTGGCTACACATACATACATTTGTATGTTGGTAATGTACATACACCTGCAGATTCATCTCCGGAAATGGCTTTTAATAGATAGAATATAATGTAAACAAGATATAAGGGAAGAAGTGGGAGTAGCAAATGTGAGGGAAAGGGAACAATGAAAGAAATCTCTGAGGACACAATTTTTTATTTTCTCCTCCTTTATTCCGATACTTTTTGCTTCCATTCCCCCTTGAACCCTTTATCTCGAAGAAAAAATGGGGGATGGAGGGTAATGATAACATTAGGGAAAGGATGGCTCTGCCCAGAGAATGTGTAAGGCGATAAAAATAAACCCGCCGTATTTTTCCCGAGCCCTGTGAATATGTCCCTATTTATGCTTCTTTCCCCCTTTTTCCCACTATAAAACATGACCACAAATAGCTCCATGGAGGATTGTGTATGGGAAATATCTCGGGGTGGAATGAAACCGCATCTAATTACCGGGGAAATAAACCGGGGAAGATTTAGGAACATAATAAAAATGTGCTGGTCCGAGGCACAATTTCACCCAATGACCCTCTCAGCTCCTTGTGTAGGCAGTGGGTGAAGAAAGAGGTTACATAATTTTTGTTTTCCCTCTCAAATTTCTAAACAAAAAATATTCCCGTAATTTGAGCAAATCAAATCCACTGGACGTCCTGTCAAAATACATGTCAAAATATCTTGGATTAATGTATTTGGATCATTATGGAGGGAAATACCCGGGCATAAGTGAAGTTTGGTGGTAAAGATAAAAACCTCCCGCCTCCGGGGGGATATGATGGACACGTCTAAAAGTTAGTCGAAGGAAAGAAATATAGCCTATAGGGCATGGGCATATCTCGTCTCCCTTCCCGGCTTCAACCCCTCCCCCCCCACTTATTCCTCCATGTTCAAACGGAGTAAAGCACATGTATACCCAAAAGTCCCATTATTATTTTCCTATCAATCTGTCAGTTCTCATGATACCATACTTTTTCTTTACCCTTTTGTAACAGTTCATCCCGTAATATCTCTCTCTCTCCACCACATTCATGCAGGTAGTAACTGTAGACAACCAAGGAGAAGAGGAGAAGGAGGAGGAGAGGTGGAAAAAAGAAGGATTAGGGCACGTTAAAAGGATGAGCTATACCAGGGATATTTTACGGGGTCTCGGAAGAGACGGGAAAATCCAGTGAGTTCGGTGAAAAAGAGAACCTCAAGCGGGGAAGAGTGAAGAAAGAAAAGAAGAAAAACAAATTAAAATGGAACAAGAGAGGGAGACAAAGAAATAGGTGGGAAAGGAGGAGAGAAAGAAAAAGGAAGAGTAAGAAACAAAATGATATGGAAAGAAAGTCAAATAGACGAAATGAAACAAAAGGAAAAAACAAAGGAAGGAAGAGAAAAATGGACAAAAAAGACAGGAAAGAGATAGAGGAAGAGAAAGAAAAAAGAAAGAATTAAAGTAAGGAAACAGAAAGACAGAAAAAGGAAGGAAATAGAGATAAAAAACAAAGAAAAACGAAGGAATTAGAGGATAAAAAAGCAAGGAAAAATAAAGAAAGAAAAAGGAAGAAAACAGAAGGAAAGAGAGAGAGAGAAAAAGGAAGAAACGATAAAAACGAAGAAAGCGAAGGGAAAAAGAGAGAGAAAGAAATGAGAGAGAAGGAAAGGAAAGAGAGCAAGAGAGAGAGAAAGAAACGAGAGAAAGAGACAGGAAGGAAAGAGAGCGAGAGAGAGAAAGAAACGAGATGGAGAAAGGAAGGAGAGAGAGAGAAAGAAAGGGAAGAGAGAGAGATAGGAAGCAAAGAGGGGAAAAAGGGAAGAAATACAGAGAGAGAGAGAGAAAGCAAAGAGAGAAAAAGGGAAGAAATAGAGAGAGAGAGAAAGCAAAGAGAGAAAAAGGGAAGAAACAGAGAGATAGAGAGAAAGGAAGGAAATAGAGAGAGAAAGGAAGGAAACAGAGAGAGAGAAAGGAATTAAACAGAGAGAGAGAAAGGAAGGAAACAGAGAGAGAAAGGAATTAAACAGAGAGAGAGAAAGGAAGGAAACAGAGAGAGAAAGGAAGGAAACAGAGAGAGAGAAAGGAAGGACAGAGAGAGAGAGAGGAAAGGAAGGACAGAGACAGAGAGAGAAAGCAAGTAAACAGAGAAAGACATCGAGAATGGAAGAAAAGAGAGAGAGGACGGACAAGAGACAAAGAGAGAAGGAGAAAGGAAAACCAGAAAGTTGGAATGTAAGGAATGGAACGAGAAAAAAGAGAGAAGAAAATAAACTGAAAGACATAAAGTGAAAACATAATAGAAAGTGCGATAAGGAGCGAAAAAGAAAGAAAGAGAGTTCCAAAACGATATCCCGTAGAAGGGGAAAGTTGAGATTGAGGAAGAAAGCTCAAGAAAGCAGAGAAAGCGTGAATCCCGTCCTCCGTGAAGACAATTCCCCAAGTCCCGTTATCGTCTACAAGACGCTCCCCTCCCACTTTCCCCTGCCTACACACATCCTCTCCCCCGTCTTACTTTTCCTGTTCATGTCAACAAGACTAAGATTAATCGCCAAGAAACAACTTGAGCCACGACAGAAGAAGAGGGACGAGAGAATTCACCATACTGTTTCGAATCAAGCCCATGCATTCTTCACCATGTACCATTTTTTCCCTTAAGAGAAAAAAAAACATGAGGGAAGAAGAGAGAAAAAATGGCATCCTATAGTTGAACCACAATAATTCCAAGGGAATGCCAGGAGGAAAGGCCGGTGAAGTGTGAGGGGAAAGGACAAGATCAAAAACAACAACATGTACTCACTGGGGAAAGCATCTCTCCTTATAAATAAAATCGCTTCCCTCTCATTTGCATTCATGGTGATCAGGGCCGGTCTCACTGCACGTGTTTTGCGTTGGGGAAATGCCTCCTACCGCCATCATTGGGCTCTTTCCCACCACCCATCATCCCATTGGGACTCATCACGAAATGTCCCCTGGACTGACCACAGGCATGGAATAAATACGCCACTAAATTCTTTCTCCCCTTCTTTTTGCCCTCATTACGTCCTGAATTACCACCACCAACACACGGCCATTGTGGGTGGACCTCATACATACATTCATGGAGGAATCTGGAGAATTACAAACGCATATCCCATATATATGCATCTGATGTGTTTTCCCACCAAAATGTGGGCCGACAAGCAAGGCTTTTTTTTTTATGTGACAAAGTGCGGTAAGGTCAAGTCTTCCTGGGATAAATTCCTTCAATGAGAACTCCCACACATTTCTTTTAACGGGAGGAGACGTCGTATAAAGTCCGTTTTTTGTGTGTTTACATACACCCAAAGAGCATGGAGGGAGGGGAAGATAAACCATATTGATGGTTCTTGTACTCACAAAAAAAAAAAATTCGTACTGGCTAAAAGTGATGAGCATTTTCTATGGGGTCTCCTTACCACAATTGTACTTGTGGGGACACATGAGAGATGAGAACACTTCCCTCACCAAATGAGTGGCAATGAGGAGGCGGGTCAAGTACAATGCAGAGGGGAACAAGAATCGGCTCAAGTCAGCAAGCTTGAGCAAAGACATTCTGGAATGAAGGGATACGAGGGAAGCATTAAAAAAGGGAAGAGGAAACGGAGACAGAGCATTGAGAGGAGAAAGTGAGAAAAAAAATGTAACGAGAAAAGAGAAGAAAGTCGAAAGAACAGAAATGCTACGAGAAGAAAGAAAGTTGGACGAAAAGAAATGTAACGAGAAAACAGACGAAAGTCGGAAGAACAAGAAGAGAGCGGAAGAGGGAAGAAAGGAGGGAAAAAATAAAGGAGAAGAGCAAAGAAAAAGCACAAGAAAGACGAAAGAGAGAATACAACGAGAATACAAAGAGAGAGATACAGGAATACAAAGAGAAAGAAAGGAGACGACTGAGAGGAAGAATAGTGAAAAGAGAGGAGCAAGAGGTGAGATGGGAAAGAGGAAAGGAGAGAGAAGAAAAAAGAGATACAAAACGTCATAAAGATCAGCAAAGGAGAAAGTTCACTCTTCACCCAAAACACCCAAAAGCCTCTCTCAGGTGTCAAAGGAAGAATGAACCGTTAAACGACAAAACAGACTCAGCCACAAGAGGAAGTAAATACAAAAGGGAAACGGACTCACATCAAGTAATGCACAAATAGCAAACAGACATTCAAACGCACAATGGCCACAAAAGCAAACAGGGTTAAGCCTAAAAGAAAAGGAATTTTATAGAGCGGGAAGAGAAATCTGTTTGCACGAGGTAATTAATCTTATTTCTCTTTGATTTCGCAAATTTTTAAATACATCAATCTGATCACATCTGATCA
Organism: Disparrhopalites patrizii; assembly: GCA_034698585.1. Classification (NCBI taxonomy): domain Eukaryota; kingdom Metazoa; phylum Arthropoda; class Collembola; order Symphypleona; family Sminthuridae; genus Disparrhopalites; species Disparrhopalites patrizii. The sequence goes on along the minus strand of JAQGBT010002739.1, from coordinate 8,072 downwards.
AAACAAGTGACAAAGTGCAAAACGGAGTGTGTTCTTGAAAACATCTCAATTAGGATATTCAAAAATCTCAAACATGTGGACTTCGCCCCTTTTACTTCCGTAGACCTACGCTGTATCAATAGTCCATTTAAGCCCTTGAAAGAAAAAGTCCACCAAAAGTGTTCTCCAGTTGAAAGAAAAGGCGGGACGGAACAGAAAAAGAACCAGAGAGAGAGAGAGAGAGAGAAAAAAAAAACTTATCCAATTCGATTATAATCCCGTAAATCCTCATCATTCTTTTCTTTCTCTATGCCTGCGAAAAGGGAAAAGTTAGAGGAAATTCCCTTGTGAGAGGAAAATCCGGTTGCTTTCACGTACACGCGTATTACGTAAGCAGCGTATGTATACATTCAGAGGGGAAGGGAAAGATTACACGTCCTGTGTAATCTTAATAACAACAGTCCCTCCGGATTCTTTCGAAGTACACAGGCACGCACATATGAAGGGTTCGGAAGCAAAAGGGAGTAATTCCATATTTTTGAAAATTTAGTTCGTTAAACTTTCCACTGGCACCGTGGCTTTGTACAGTCTCAATTACTTCAGTTAAATGTTGGTGGAAGTAATTATTTTTTAAAAAATGAATGATTTTCATTCTCATTTTGCTTTCTCCAGTCTTTGTTGTTGGATTTAACTCCTCTTGCATCTAACCACTACAGATGTACAAATAGATATACTAAAGAAAATCATACACGTTTTTGGGTCAGCATCAACGGGGATAATGATAATATCGGCGTAAAAGATGACGCAAAACGAGATCCAAGAAAAAAGCTATTATAAACAGTCTTCATGAAACTTAAATACAAATCATCTTTAATAGTGAAGGGAGAATAGAGAGAAAGGATAAAAAGGGGTTAAGGACAGTGAAAGCAAAAATAAATTTTCCACACTCTCAGTAGGTCCAAGAATTTTTACTCCCAAGACTTTCTCCCTCCTTTTCTCCCTTTATTTACCATATTTTACTCTTATCCACCCAAAAATATTTCCTAATCACTCTCACTACTATTAATATTACCACCATGACCACACATATATGTATTAGCATTTACACTTTCTATTTGCTCCCCTTTCGCACTCAAATGGGATAGAAAAAAAGGGATAAAAATAGTGTTTGGTTTAAAGGAGAAAATAGCTCATTTCCAGGGTAAAGTACAGCCATTATTCTTATGGCTTTATGCGACTCCCCCAAGAAAATGTTTGTAGTATATCTTATAGCCTTCCTACGTACACAGAGCTTCTGTTGGAACTGCTAGCACTATTTCCCCTTCAACAACTTACACCCATTGAAACTATAGCTCCTTCCTTATTAACGAACACTTGAGCTCTGTCCTCGTCCTTTGATCCGTCCCAATGGGATATGAGAAAGCTTAGAAAGACGTGTGAGGGGGGAAAATGGACGTGTAAATATTAGCTATGGAAATCCTGTAGCCCTGAATAGTGGGAGTATATCACAAGACTTTCTCTCTTTCCCTCCCTTTCCCCCCTCATATCATCATCACCTCCAGTATCACCAGTTTTTCCCTCGTCGTCATCATCATCATTACCATCAACTGTAGCCCCATCATCAACGTCAAGGAGGGAAAAAGAGCAAGGGAGAAAGATAAAATTTGAAAACGACGGGAGAAAAGAGAGCAAAAGCGACGGAGAGAGAGAAAGGAAGGAAAGAGAAAGGGAGGAATGAAGAAAAAAGAGAGAAAGGAGGGACAAAAGACGGCAGGAAGGTAAAAAAAGCGAAGCAAGAAAACAAAAGAGACAGAGAAAGCAAGAGAGCAAACAAAAACAGGGAGAAAGCATGACAAAGAAAGCGAGGGAACATGCAGAGATAAAGAGAAAGACAGCAAAGTAACAAGAGAAAGGATGGATAACAAAAATAAAGAGATGGAGAGAGATAAAGAGAAAGAGAGAGAAAGGTAGGGAGAAATAGAGAGCAAAAGGGACAGAAAGAAAGATAGAGAAGGAGAAAAAGAGAGAGAGAAAGAGAGAGAGAAAGAGAGAGAAAGAAAGAAAGAGAGGAAGAAATAGAGAGCGAAGGAGAGAGAGAAAGAAAGAAAGAGAGGAAGAAATAGAGAGCGAAGGAGAGAGAAAAAGAGTGAAAAAGAAAGAGAAAAAAGGAGAGTAAGAGAGAGAAAAAGAGAAAGAAGGGAAAATGAGAGAGAAAGAGTAAAAGAGAGAGAAAGAAAGAGAGAAGGAGAGAGAAAACAAGAGAGAAGGAGAGAGAAAGAAAGAGAGACAGAGAGAGAAGGAGAAACATAGCAAAAACAAAAAGAAACACCAAGAATATGAAAATGAGACAAATGTAGAGAAAGTCAGAGCAAACAAGGAAGCAAGATCGAGGCAGACAGAAAAAGAATGAAAGAGAAAGTGAGAGAGAAAGGGCTTTCTCCGCCATTCATGAGTGATCAACGCTCGTAAAAGCCTTATAATAAACGTATGCAGAGTTTGTGTACACACATATGTATGTACGTATGCATGTACAGCTCACCAAGCACATTTTCCTTTCATAGGTTTTCGCCTTCTTTTTTTTTATAAAAAAGACAGGTTAGGAAAATAAATGGGGAAAGCAAGTAGGACTTTTAATTTGAGGGGAAGTTATTGAAAAGAAAAGAGCCACGCCGAGGTAGGAGGGAAAGGGTTCATAATAAAAAAGGGAGATGAGAATCAAGGAAAAGAAGTCATTTTCCCTCGGCAAAAAGATCTTTGAAGTAAGGATCCTTGAACTTGTTTTCATTTCTGCAGGTACATTTGTATTTTTTTCACTTTTCTCCTCTTAAATTCCTTTGAAAAGGTGCCGGGAACAGTTAGTACTTTTTGTTTCAAACTTTTCCTCCCTGATTCAAGTGAAATTTTTTAATTGCTCATATTTTCCCCTTACCGATTTAAATTGTCGCGACAACTTCCTCCTACAATAGGAGTGTCTCTTATGGCTCTGGCTTTGTAAAAAAAACGCCGTATTTTACCGTCTACTTGTAACCCTTTGGGAACAAATATTGCTCATCCTTTTTTTCCCCCACATTCCTTTTGAAAGTGGCCGTGATGGTGGTTGCCTCATTAAGTGCCAGAAACGAGAATTTACGTACATATTAGATATAAACATATCATCTATATTGCTCATGCCCAGGATATACTCTTTTCCCGCACCTCTTCAGAATTTTCAAGGAGGTTCTTGAGATGTTGTGATCATTACGACGATGGCAAATGGGACAAACTTTTCCTCTTTAATTATTCTTAAGTCTCTGGCAAACTAGCTGGTCTTTCCGTGATTTGCAAGTGCACATTCATTCCCACTTTCAAGGGCTCGTCATTTGGCTTGCGGTGTAGCAAGTTACTATTCCTCCATTCTAATTATATATTTCCACTTCCAAACCGCCAACATTCACACCCTCTTTTTATTACTCCCTGCCCCCGCTGGTTCCCGGGCTTTTCCCTTCATTTGATCAAGCTTTACTTTCACCTCACTTGCTAATTTCTTCGCACGGAAGAGAACGGGATCTTATATTATTTATAAACCATTCCAAAAATTATTTTGGGAGGATTTCAGCAATTTCTGGAACATTTGTAACCATTTTTTCGCACCCCCTCACTATTTATAAGTGCCCTCAAGCACGAAAATGTGTTCTTTTTCACCTTAACACGGATTTATCTGTACTTCCGTCAATTATACATACTTTTTTATTTTTATCATAATAGCTTATTTAAGATTTTCCACTAAGAATTACGAAATAAAACTTTCTAAGTTAGATTGTGTTTCCGTTTTATTGCAAAGACGTGGAGGAATCGCTGTAACTTTTCCGATTCTTAATGGATCGAGAGGAAGCTTATTAGCTGGTTCTATAATAGAATTTTCCGTTAATACGTTTTACTCCATGGCTACAGGCTTAGGCTAGTTCAAGGATGATGAATAAAAGGCTCTCAACAACACATACATAATATGCACGTAAGTGCATATATGTACATGTTTTTATGGCAATTAATTGGATCCAAGAATAGCCTGGGATATGATGTATTTATTTGTTCCGAAAATAAAACTTTCCCTTCTCAGATGAATGAAGTCTCTCGGAAAATAGAAGATCAAAAAAGCCGGGTAACCCCTATGAAGTACCGGGAGAACAGGTGGAGAATAAACAAATGGCGGAACAATAGCTGAACAATAATGGTGTCAAAAAATAATTATTGAAGCTTTGGAAGGGTGGAAAGAGGGAGGAGGAGAGAAAAATGATAAATATTACCCCGAAAAACTCCCATATACTACTATTATTGATATACATGATTACCTGCATCGGGCGTTGATGATTATTCCCACGACACGACACATTATATTCTCTCTTGAAGGGAGAATATTCCCTTATTAATAATACAGGGAGGATATTGCTGCAATCACACACCTGGCTTATGAATGATATTTCCCTCCCATATAATAACCCTTCCAACACGGCCCCGAACAAGTTTCAAGGGTAATTCTGGAAACCACAAGTCTTGTTTGATCTGACGTAGCACATTTCACTTGTCAAAAATCCGGGGGGGTGGGGAGGGAGGAGAATGTACGTATGGGAGATTTATTTTTTCTTCTTCTCAAAAAGCACCACACATTTTTATCCATGCTTTGTTGGGCGGAAGAAGATTTTTTTTTTTGGGGGAGAAAAAAAGTGATTGGTGGTGGAAGGGCAATGTATCATACAGTGAAAGTGTAAGAGAGTGAGAGAGAATAAAATTTTATATCTACTGGGAATCAATGGACGTCATCCCTTTCTCCCTCACTCTTTTCTCCATGTCGTCCCCGTATCTTATACCATTTACTTTTCCCAGACGAAATGCACTCCCCATTTTATTGATGGCAAAAAAAAAGAGAGAAAAAAAAACGAAAAAAAAAAACCAGGTTCCACTTGCTATTCAAATGAAGAAAAGAAAGTGAGAGAGCGAGATGGGAAAAAAGGAATGATTTTTTGAAAAGCTTTTATTTTTCCCCGTCACTATAACTTTGATGGAACAAATATCGGGACAGGGTTTTTTCGGGGTTTTTTATTCCCTCCGTTCAATCTTTGATTTTCTTGCATATAAAACCCAGTTAAAATAATTTTGAAATTAAAAAAAAATGCAAAAGGGTTCACTTGCTCATAACTAAAAATGGTTATGTTGAAAAATTGTCAAAAAGAAATGGTTGTAAAAGTGTTTTGCCCGTGGGAAAACAGAAATATTATTTTTCCTCCATTATTTTTGGAGTACAAACAAGGTTAATCCAAGGGCTCATTTCCTTTTTTCTCCCGCCCTTCTCAACTATTTTTTATACTCTTGTGGCTCAGGAACTTCGTCAGGTAAATCGGATGAAGAGACTCTTCTGGTTTTTTTTTCTTCTCCAGAGTCTCTTCTACATTTGACACTTGATTTTTGCCTACAACAATCCTGTCCTTTTCCCCCTATTTTTCAACAACTTCTTTCACTCTACCTATTACGTCTCCACATATCTGAGTACCAGAAGTAGTAGTAGTACTAGTAATAACAAACTCCCGGGAACTGAAAGCTCCCAAGTGCTCCGATGGTTTTGGGAAAGTGGCGATGTGGTGGAGGAGACAACCACATTTCAATAGGATGAAGGAGGGAAAAGTAGTGAAATTAAGAGGGAGGAGGAGGAGAGAGGAGAGAGGAGCAGAATTCCGTAGAAACCGCAAGATTTTGTGGGTGTAACGAAGTTGTGACTCAACGAGGATTGAGAGAGATAGAGAGAGAGAGAGAAAGAGAGGGAGCAAAGAGACCAGAGAAGAACGGGTGGAAAGTTATTCATGAAGAGGCCATCTAAATGGGACTCATCAAAACATCCTCCGAATTACGTCATTCTTCTCCCCTTTTTTCCCAGCTTTTTTTCCTTTCCCTTCCTCTTCTGAAAAATCGGTTAGAAAGGCTGTGAAAAAATGCAGCTTATTTGCCATATTTTTTCTATCTCGGTCTTTCCATGTTCGTTTATAATTCTCCCAGAAAAATCTCTATTTTCTCTCTGCCTCCACCTGTCACTATGACATCTCCCTCCATTTCACTCTCTCGAATCTCCTGTATCACTTCCTCTCACTAGTCATTACATTTTTTTCTTGCTTTCACTTCGGAGATAGTTATATTATTTGCTCGCTCTCTTTCTTCCTGCTTCTCTTTCGTCTCGTTCACTCCTCTCCCTTTCTTTCCGCTTCTCTTTCGTTCTCTCTCTCTCTCCTTTTTGTTTCGTCTCGTTCGCTCTCTCTCCCTTTCGCCATCTTGCTCTCTCATTTTTGCTGTCTTTTGTGCACTCTCTCCCTTTTGCCTTCTCTCGCTCTCTCTCTCACTCATTCTCTCACCTTTTTTCTCGGTCTCGTTCACTCTCTCTCCCTTTCTTTCTGCTTCTCTTTCGTTCTCTCTCTCTCTCCTTTTTGTTCCGTCTCGTTCGCTCTCTCTCCCTTTTGCCTTCTCTCGCTCTCTCCTTTTTGCTCTCTTTTGCACACGCTCTCCCCTTGGCCTTCTCTCGCTCTCTCTTTCACTCGCTCGGTCTTTCTGTCCCTTGTGCCTTCTCTTGCTCTCTCTCTCTCCCTTTTGCTCTGTCTCGTTCGCTCTCTCCATTTTGTCTTCTCATGCTCTCTCTCTCCCTTTTGCTCTGTCTCTTTCCCACTCTTTTGCAATCTCTCCACCTTTTGCTCACTCCGTTCATCTCTTGCTCTGCATCTTTCCTGTCTCTCTCTCTCTCTTGGATTTCCTCTCTTCCCAAATTGCTCTTTCTCTCTCTGTGACAAATGCCTCTCAATCACAATAAAGCACCATACAAAATGTATGGCCTCTATTTGGATTCTATTCTGCTAAATTGATAAAATCCCGTCAAAGCATGTACAGAATACCTGAATCTGTATAGGTTTTTGTTTGTGGAAAAAACAAGAGCCACAGAGGAAAATGGGGAGAGAAAGAGACAGAGAAATAAGGATAGGTGGAGAGAGGGTAGAAATCTTCCTTGGGATATTTTTAGGTTCTGCATCTGAATCCCCTTTGAATGTGTAATATGTTCCTCGAATGCATCCTTGTTTTATGGGTGCTATTACTCTCATATATTTTTAATGCCTTTTATATGTGTTGTTGCTACCGTGCATTATTTATGTCCCTTTAGGTGTCTATTTAGGTATTATTACCATCTTACCCCCCATAGCTTTTTATCCCTATAAACATACATCCTCCCATCCTTGGGCGGTGCTCTTGAACATGAGACTTTTTATCCCTGTTGATGTAGTGCACACCCTATGTTTTTGTTGGGAGTGGTAAAAAAAATTTTTTTGATCAAGAGTCAATAGCAAATACCCATGTATATGTCGGGAGTGTTTGAGTTGATGAATGAAAGAGAAGGTGAACTGGAGGAAAATGGGAGATGTGTGAGGAGCAAAAGAAAACTTGAATGCACTTCCTTCTCCCCGTACACTTGAGCGGGTTAAGTACTTATATACTTGTGCCATTCATAAAAACAGTGTTTTCCTTTCTAGAAGGAATTCGGGGAGGAAATTTCTCGTATTTTGTAGCTTCGATGACGGATTTAGGGGCTTTTGGTGCGGAGAGGGAAATGCGTTCATTTGGCGGAGATTAATTCCATTGGAGGGTGTCTTCTGTGTGGAACTCGCACCCGGAAAATCCAACAAATATTATGAAATATGAAATGCGGAGTTTTCGTTAATGGGCAATGTCAGTAGGGTATTATGTACGGAGTTTCTCATTGGGTTTTAGCTGAGAGATAAAAGCAAGTTTTTCCATTTGTTGACAAGATCCATTAATATTCTCATTCTGTATTTTGAACCCAAATTCCTCAATTCATTTTGTTTCTGTTTTATTTTTCTGGGGAAAGCTAATCACGAGTTTATAAATATTTCTAATCATGACATTCCCCTACCTTTCCAAATGTATGCCTTTCTCTCTCTGTCTCTCTCTTTTCTCTCTCTTTCTCTCTTTTTTCTCTCTATCTCTCTTTTCTCTCTCTATCTCTCTTTTCTCTCTCTATCTCTCTTTTCTCTCTCTATCTCTCTTTTCTCTCTCTATCTCTCTTTTCT
>JAQGBT010002738.1:0-22647 GCA_034698585.1 Disparrhopalites patrizii | reverse complement strand
ATATTTTTTATATATTTTTTATATATTTTTTATATATTTTTTATATATTTTTTATATATTTTTTATATATTTTTTATATATTTTTTATTATATTTTTGGATTGATTTTGCCTTAGATTACTAGTCAAAATTTTGGTTAACAACAAGCATAATTCAGCCAACGTCAGCGCAAAAACTCGAAAATACGAATCAAACTGTTATTGATATATCATATTGACATTATTGAAAAATTGGCTTCAATAGCAATATTATCCATACTTCAAAAACTGTCAAAACGAATCACCTTATGTGTATATGCTTATGTGATTACTTATGAAATAACTTATATTTAATAGAAATTGTGGGAAAACCTTTGATCATCAGCGATTGGCCGTTCTCATTTAGCAGGTGTATGGCAAAGGACACAGTCACAGAATTGGGGGTTAGACGGCTCAAAATTTTTGTCAGGTACAAATGGAGGGACAAGTAATAGAGGCCGTTGTACCGGTGAAATAACCGGAGTCCAAGAACCCTACAAAAAGTGGGAAAACTCTGACCTTGCCCGATGTGACTTTCTCTCCCACGGAGATTTATTCTCAGGGGTAAATGAATATAACAATTGTTTTCGTTCATTTATGCCCATCTGTCAAAGTCATAGCTGAGACTAGCATTGTTGTCATGTCATACCAGAGAGATTCCCGGTCCAATTCCTTCCCAAGGGAGACGGACTGGGATAGAATGAGGATTTCCGAGCTCCCCTCTCGCCAATGAATAAGAGGATCCCGACAGTATGCTTGGAGCAGGTCAAGGTTCTCCACTTTCCAGTCCACAATACACTTTTGGATTCGTACCGCATGCTATGGAAGAGTCCGATTTAGAACAATTGTATTTAGACATGTACATATTGGTCGACGTCATGCTGTCCCTCACTTAAATGTGGATTCACAATTCACATACGTTTTTAGCTAATTAAAAACACGCACACTTCATGTGTACCTTGGACGAGAGCTAGGCACTTTATACTTTAAACGCGTAGACATGGCATAAAGTGGGCAACGGAAGAATTTTCCAACCGCCCATCATCGACTGAGTGGATAACAGATTGAAAAATAAATAAACTGTTTTAAATAAATTTTTTCTTGAGCATGATGTTAACGTAAAATAATTATCAACTCTTGCCTTGATCGCTCTTGCATAAAGATCGTGATCATGATAACACAACCTTTCTATACCAAGACGTGGAACGTGGATCAATTCTTTTTTGTTTTCAATGCAGAAACTTGTCTAACGATTGACGCCAAATTAGTAAAAAAAAAAAAAATAATCCACATGGCGAGGGGCGAATCCTTAATCCACGTGGCGTTACATTATTACATAAAATTGAGATTAAGCAGTTCTGGATTAGCGTTATTCCCTGATTTCATCGTAACACAATAATGACTGTGGTGTAACGGTATAAGTAAAATGCTAGTGTCGGCTAGCCATCAAACGAACAAATTCAACACTCGATGCATAAGGATCAGATGACTTTTGAGCGATTAAAGACAATTGATTTAATTAATACATTGTGAGGAAGAAAGGACTATGGAGGAATGTGATGTCACGCGATAAAATGTGTGTTCTAAACAGAAAAAGGATGATTGGAAAATTCTTGGTCAAATTAAAACCTGAATGTACACATCAGTTCCTGGTAAGGTCGTTGTACTATTTACTATTATGTATGACTTTGTAAAAATTTATCGGGAAGGCCACATTTATGTGATCAAAAATAATTGAATAACAAATAAAATAGACATCACCTACTGTCTTTGGACCTTGTCCTTTCAGGGCATTCACGGTTCTGTGACACAGGAGGTCATCCCCCTGACGTAGAAACAGGTGGTGAACCACGGCAACTGATACAAGCTTAACACGACGCCAACGTTTGCGGAGGGTTCGTCTCAATGAGTCAAATTTGGCGGGTTCATCCCTCACGAAATACGAACGAGTCTTCATTGTACTGTTTACTTATTACTTTCTCCCCCCAAAAAAAGTAAACAAGTACTTTCACCTTAATATGCAATTTCGGTGCAAAACGATTGGTAAGACGTCAAAGTTCCAGAGATTACAGAGGACCACAACAGTGAATTTATGGATTGCCTGCCCGAATTATGAACTGCAGAGGGTACACATAATCATGAATAATGATCTTCCTTGAATAACATGTCACAAGTCACAGCCTACAGAACTAATTATTATTCTGCATTGGCTTCACTTTCTAAACCAGGTGCTTGATGTAAAAGCATGATGACCGTGCTGAATAGCTGAATAACCACTCCTAAAAAATAATAATAAACAATTAAGAATAATAAAAAAAAAAGTAAAGGAGAGGAGGAAAGAATTACCAGCCAAAAGACTTTAAATACATTACAGATTCTTTAAAAGAGAGTAAGAATAAGAGTGTAAAGCTCTGAACTGAAGCATGATCATTTGTTCGTCATAATTATTTTGGTCAGGTATTTTTTGCAGAGATATCGCAGTGTTATTATTACACGTGTTTTTATTACCCGTAACAGAAAATTACATACGCTTGAGCTTTTACCTCTATTAGAGTCCTTGAGATGCTACTCAGAGAATGTTTCTATGCCATTTAGGAATAGAAAAACTTGATCTAAACAATACGTCTTTTCACATCTGATTTATGCATCTTGTACACATCCCCTTGCACTCTCCCGTGTTTCTCTCCCCCATCCCTTTTTTATGAATGTAGTCGAGATTATAAACAAAAAGACTCACGTCAAGGCCTGATTGTAACTAGCCACAGATCAACGCCAGCATTACCTTACGAAATGATCAAGTTAAGGAAAATCAGATGTATAATGTGTACACTTGTACATCTCCAGCATTCTTTGTGCACAGGCTTACGGAGGACATGTTCTGCTGTAGAATAGCCGTGATAAAACTGTCTAGGATTTAGATGAAGACGTAAACAAGCGTAAGAAGTGGATGCACAGATAGTGAAAGAACGTGTAGTAAATTGTGAATTCAAACTTATCTCCCAAAGAAATCTGGAGAATAAAAATGTCATTTTGGTATTATCCTACACAAGGAAAAAAAAAACATTTGTATTCCCAAAATCTATTCATCTTCTGACTCCAACCTGTGCATGCATCCAGAATATCCACTTCAGGCTTCCAATCTCATTGACGCGTGAATCAGGAGAGAAAACAATCTCCAAGAAATTATTTTGTAAACAACAAGTTGCCACTATTTTCAATGAAAAGTTTCATACAATAACAATTCTATTATGAAATGCCATTCCACTTGTTCGTTAATAGTACAGGATATTGCCATTTCATGTCCATAAAAACTATTAATAGTGTCCACTACTTTTGTGTGCGTATATCCATATATAAAAATATCTTCCATAAAATAATTCCAGAAGGGAGAAAACTCATTATGTCACATGTAAGAAGCTCAACTGAACTCGCGAGGTTATTTGTTGAGGACGCCCTTGAAAGTATTTAGACCCAAAGATGATTATTTCTGGGAACTAAAAATAATACCTATCTTGATACGCGTGTAATACATAAGCGTCATGGAGAACTAAACCATTTCCTTCGCAATGAAATGGTGACAGTGTCATGATCATGGCAATGCCGATCGGTAAACCCACCTGCAAAAGTCCCTTTTCCCTGACATTATTAAAAATGAAATTATTGTAATGGAAAGGAATTACTCTAATTTGACCTGCTTGTTTTTCTACAAGGAATTTTTTTCCTCCACCACAGTTCAAGCCTATATCAGCACGGGTATGTGAGTGTACAATATGTGCTGAAATTCTTGTGTAGTATTTTAACGGCTATTTGCTAGTGTAAGTGAACTCTCGGGTGAACCCTTTTTCACCCTCACCCAATGCAAGTTACAGTACAGAAAAATAATTTGTACTCTCTGTGTTCCATTTCTTTTTTTTTTTTTACTGAGGACACCAAATTGCTGAAATGAATGCTTATAGGTGTTACAGGTATGTATGTATGTATTTTTCCAAACAGGAAATTCTGCACGAGATGTTGACGTATGTAATGAGTTGTTGAAAGAAATGACAGCACGCAAATATTATTATGTAGTGAATTTACAAATACAAGCATACAAATAACCCTTTCCACATATACATATATACCCTTTTTTTACGACAGGCGCTTACTTGGTTGAACAAGTATTGTATATATGTCATATGAGGCACGTTTTATCCATAATGATAGAGTGTCTGAGGAAGTAACATTATAATATTCAATTTGTATGTTCCTCATGGTGATGATGCATTTTGGATGTCACATTAAATATGCCACCACAGAAACTGTTGGTCTGCTACAGGTTGTCTGTTATTAACATGTTAATCATGGGGCATATAGTATCTCTCCAATACCCTTTCACTTTGTACTTGCATTCTACACGCGTCTAAACAAAGGCTCGCAATGATGGAATCACAGGAATAATTTCTAAAAATATTTTCCCCACTTATTTGGGCCTTATTCGTAAATGATTTGTGTTAATAAAACAGATATTAAGTACAGCATGGCTGTATATTGCCTGGCACAGAAATTCTTTACCCTCAAAGCTGTGTTGTGGTGGGGAATACCTAGATTGTGAGATGCATTTTTAGTCGTAAATTTTGGGCTAAACTAAATTATTTTTTATACGAGTGTCAAATTTTGAAAACAAGACGCTGACAAAATGCATTCCCTTAAGAAAAGCCGAGATTAAAACTTCCATTTGACCTCAAGATCCAAAGTTGACAAAGGATTATTCCAGGAAGCCAGTAAAAAAATGTTTTACAGCTTTATTGTTATTATTTATGTATATTACTGGTGTAATTTAGCCTTTTAGCGTGATTACACCCTGGCACTGTCGTCACGGTGCGGTAAGGGAGATCCATACATGTGCTTTTTTCTGAGGTACAAATAATGACGGTGACTGGTAGAAAATTAGGTTGGAAGACTTGAATGATATAGCATATTTAATGACAATTGGGTTGACATCCTTTATTTAGTCACTCCAGTGCTTTTCATTCCCACGTGCGACAAAAGAAGGCTTTGGAAAGTATTTTTATTATTTCCCCTATATTTCCCATGCAGAGGACTATTCAGAGGTAACGTACTCTTTCCATCCCATTGTCGGTCCTCCGTGGTCAGTATTTTCTATTTTTAAGATGACTCCAGCATACTTATGCATAATGTACATACGTATAGTTGATGTCCACTGTCAATCACCACGAAAATGCTTTTGTGTCCTATAAATACACAACATTATTGGTTGTTTAGAAATGTGACTATGACCGTGATTTGGTCTATAGACCCAAAGACTCTAGAATACTCCAGAAGCAGAAGTAAAAGTACTAAACTTGGAAAACTTTCTTGTTTATCCCTTGGAACATTGCTGAACATTGTTATACTTTATTTTTAAAAGACGATTGAGGTGAGAGTCCCTGAGGAAAAACTCAATTACTAATGTACTACCTCCAGTTTTTTCTCGCACCCTACAACAACAACAACAATTGTACTAGTTTTCTCCTTCCCAGCGACGGAAATCCCTAAAAACAAAATGGCATCCACTGCTTCCTCCAAGCAAGCCAGGAACTATAAGTAAATCAAACCTTTTTCTAACTGTGTCACCATTTCCTGTAATTATTTTATTTCGCTGCCGCAATAATCCCATCAAAAAAAAACATTTTTTTTAATGTGGACCATAAAATACTAGCATGGAACTGTCAACCCCAGTTTTTTTTATCTGATAACTGCAAAAGTTGAACAAACGTAGTAATACGGATAAAAAAAGCACATCTTTCCCAGTGTCTTCTCCCTGGGACTTTCCCCCAGGGAAAACAGGTTTGACGGATTTAAGGGAGAAATGCGAGTCTCTAACCATTTCTGTGATTTTTCTCCGCCAAAGTGACGCCGTTTTGTGAATGGAGAGGTACAGTCGTATTTGGGAAATGACATTCATTAACATTTCCCTGCGAGTTCCTCATCCAGGGTTACGCATGGGAAAAAAATTATTTAAGAATGCCAACGAACACCTGTGGATGAGCAATTAGTTGGCATTAAACAATGTCGTGATTCTTCCTCCAGAAGGGGAATGACACAACTTTGGTAGATTTGTAAGTGGTTATAGCTATTAGTAAGTGATTTATTATAATTAAATCCGTATCTGAAAGCTACAATTACAACCAAGTTGTAATTCTCCGCTGGTTTGCTAGTGCAATTTTTTTTATGACAACAAAGGAAGACAAAACTACTAAAGCACCCGTGCATTTTTTTTTTCAATTCGAAACTACTGTTTACCCTCATTAACCAATAGGAGAGAGAATCGTAATATGATTTGCCTTCACCCATAAAACAATCCCAGTATGTAAAAATATCTCCTGGGATATACGAGTTACGTAATTTCTATATAAATTGGTATATTCTGTTAATACCATATTCCATTGTATTAACTATAGGACCTTCCATACTATAAGAGGGTAAAGTGGACTTGGGGATTGTTTTCTTTGTTCAATAATAAAAAAAACATATATACTCATTTAGTGCTTTTTCTGCCTTTTACAGTACAAATATTGTTGTCGTTATTCAGTGCACATAATTCCTGTGACTGTGGTTCAGTTTCGGTTACTTAATAGAAAGTTACCGAGTGTACAACGGGGAGGGGAGTGAACAAATATTTTTGTCATGACTCAGGAGGACAAGGAGGGAGATTATTGGGACTTGTTGTCATTTACTACTGTTCTATTACATAGTGTGATAATACTGTAATAATAATCGAAGGGCTTAACCATACATTTACTCTAATCTTCACTGAAAATATACATGGAAGAGTCTCATCAAAAACTTTCGATTCTCAAGAGAGAAAATTCTCCCTCCAACAGAGAAAAATTAATTTCCAGCCTGTGTGTTACCTTGTGTGAAAGTGTTCTGACAAAAGGCCTGAAAAGTATCTCTTGATTCTCCAAGGCTCTCCTCATTGTCATCTTCTCATCACATTACCCCAACATCTTTTTTTTTTTATTACCACATCATCAGAAAAATTGTGCTGTTCATAGTCAAGATCACATATTCACGTGTACAAGAAGGATAAACAAGGATACGAGAAAAAAAAAGACAAAAAAAAGGTCCCTATTTACTCCTCCCAAAAATTTCTCTTCGGAAACCTGGGAACAAAACCTCATTTTTTTTCCTCACCATCATCCACTAGAAAAATTTCTATTGGGCGTTTATAAAAGATTCCATTGGCAAACAATAGCTCCTATTTCTTTTATTATTATTATTATTATATATTATACACAACATACATACATATAATTATGTGTATTCACATTGAATGATGAGGTACATTTTCCTATTGAGGGAGGAATGTAGCAATTGTGCCAAAAAAGGGACTTGTACAAATCAGGTCCTTGTCAACGCCTATGTATTATTTGGTGTACATTAAAAAAACAAAAACCCAAGTAGGAAAATATAATATTCCCAAGTAATTGCCGTGACAGGTTCAAAACCTTCCCAAAGTTCGGTGTGAGGAAGGGGGTAAAGTCATAGGGAAGGGCCATACAACTTTTATTATTTTTATCATTGTAAACAAGGCTTTCATATATTCTAGTATCTCCTATACAGAGAGCTAGAAAGAGAGCGAGAGAGAGAGAGAGAAAACAAGCTCCTTGAGTGTTGTAGAAGACTACTACGGCGTTCAATAAGACAGGGGGTTGATTGTCAAAGGAAGCATTGTTGAGAAGAAGGAGTAAAGAGAAGCAGTTGTTGTGGTGCTCGTCCATCACTGCCTTCTTCGTCTCCCTATACCATTTCTATATATAACTTTTCCCTGTACCTTCAAATACAGTGCTCCCATTCGACAGTTTTGAAAGGGTGGGGGGGAAGTTGAACAAAATTTTTATTCCTGTTAGTTAAAGCATGTCTAAGTTCCCTGGCAAAAAATAAAGACATATGTACATTACGTGCTTAACTCACTTCGGAGAGACATTTTTTTTTACTGGCTCATTCACTTGGTTGTTTATTTGTTGAATTGTGAAGTTTTTTTTTTTTGTGAATTTCAAAACCCTTCTTCTGTGTTGGAGTCAAGTGTAAGGAAGAGGAAAAAAGGAGGGTGGTGTGCCTCTGCATCGTCCTCGGTATATGTGACAATTGAGTGGTACGTCAAGCCTGAAACGACAAACAAAAATTTCTAGTGTTACACCCCAGGATTCCTTGTCATTGGTAAATTATCATTTTTTTTTTACCAAAAACTCCGAAAATATCAAAAGTGTACTACATCGTGTAGAAAAGCGTTTTGGGCTGGAAATGATTGTTTGAATAAGCACACCGGATATTTTTAAATACGTCCTCATTTCCGTGTTTTGTGTATGGTGCTTGTGAGGAATTTTTTTTTAAATCGGAAAGACAGTGTGCCTCGTCTTCCCTATTGCGTGTCATTGTGCTTGGCAATTAGTTGCCTGTACCGTTTTTTCTTGGTGACGCATTTGTGCGGAATTCTCAAGGGAAACTTTTGAGTGGGAAGAAATAGAGATGAGAGAGGAATGAGAAATCCAATTTTCTCCATCCATTTATTTTTCTCTGTGAATATTTTGGAACTAATTAAAAATCCTCTTTGGAGGGACTATGAGAGATTTGTGGGAATGTAACATATAAGTGTTTTGGGGATGATCTTTGTTCGTGAGGTGAAAAGTGACCAAAATCTGAACGTTCCCACTGGCTAACATTCCCTTCATTTCCCCCTTGGCCTTCCGGGACATTTATTGTCTCTCTCTCTCCCACATTGTCCACGTGCCAATTATGGATGGTGAAGTTGGGAACGTGAACAATTTCAACAAATCTTCCACTCGAATTCCCAGCGTCTCCATTCCCATGGTCCATTCCACGCCGGTCAAGCCGCCCAGTCGTACGAATAGTGTCTCCGGTGAGGTAAGAAATTACATGTCACTTCCCATAAAATAACCATATTGCTGATTTTTTCCCCAAAATATTCTCTCCCTCCCATCCGTCAATGGGCCTCATGTGATAAAGAAATGTCCTTCACCCTCACACATGTAATATCATTTCTCCGGCATATTTTGCATTTCTTCTTAACTGTACCATCATTTTGTAAACTACGGAGTTATACATACGGAGGAGCATACAATGACGGCACGTGGTGACGTTCATGTCCTTTTCTTTTGAAAGAATCTTTGACCTCGAGAAAATCCATTTTTATAAATATCTTATATAGAGCCACATTCCATTATAGCCAAGCCACCGGTTAGACGTATGCAACTTCTGTTTTTTTTTTCTTGGTCTTCAAATTTCCCGTTTCATTATACTCGCAAAACATGTTTGTGGCAGCGGAAGATGTGAATTGACATCACTTGACCATCTTCATATTGTCACAATGTATACTTTGACGTTGTTTAGTTTAGCGAACATTTTTATTATCGAATTAAAAATTCAATTCTTTCTGAGAATCTCCCCTGGGGCTAGTGCTAAAAAAAGGGTTAAAGGGGGAAACATTTCTCTAATTGCTCAATTTGGACTCACTCACAGGGCACAAAGGGGCATTGGACCACGATTTGACGATTGAGCATGAACCGTGATAGCCTGTCACACATATATGTACGTCCATAATTTTAATCATGGACCTTTATCAGTCCTATTTAGTTGTTCAACACGGTTATGAACGTAAAAAAAAAAAAAGGAGAGACAATGTGCATGCTACAAACGAGGAAGGAAATGTCTCTCCTGGAGTATTTTTTCTTCAGTTTATGATTTGTATACGTACGAGAGGGGGAAAGGGCCTGCAGTGGTTATTGATAAGAAGTTGGTAAACACAAAGTGTATTAAGACCATGTCTGTATTATGTACTTTACACCACAGTTGGAAAAACCTTTTCCCCTTTTCAAAAATAGATGATATGCAAGGAATGATTTCCAATGCACATTGGATATTGATATGATATACACGTATACAGAAGGAAATCATGGTTCATTTTAAATGTGTCTCCGTCTAACACATAACCTTTTATTTATTTTTTACCCCCTCGCAACTCTCGTGACTGGAGCATGAAAGTCAAAATATTCCAAAATGTTTGCACTTCCAATTTTTATCAATATTCATTCCCCCTTCTATACTAGATCCTATACACTCAGAAGACAGATCGTCAAGGTTAGGCAGGAGTAAACTAGTTTTTTTTTTTTAAATATGAGAGAAACGTTTTTTTTTTTGTACTTTTTGTTCTCTAATGTACCACAATAACTACCCTACCGTAATTTAGTAATCCGCATCCTCTCCTGTATAAGTATACAATCCAGTCTTCACATGTGTAAAAAGATAAGGTAAGCAAAGGGAAGGAAGGATTGTGAAAAATGAAAAATAGGGACGGAGAGTGATAATTATGACCGTGTCTTCTCATTTATTTAATGATTATCTACATCTTTTTTTCCCTCCCTCTCTCTCTCTCTCTCTCTCTCTCTGAATGTGATGTGTGTGTGTCTTATATTTAGTTGTACACAAAATCGAAAGCATTTCTTCAAGACACACTTGTCAGTAGCAGCGCTGTCTCAATGAAACCACAAAATATTAACCATGCTGAGCGGTCTTCCTCCAAAAGTTGTCACTTTTTCCTCGCATTTTCAAGATGTTTTACATTCTGCTCCAAACCGAAGGTAAGTTCTGTCCATTTATTTTTTTCATTGTATTAATTTACAGCACGTTTATTTATTAATTTTTTTTTGTTATTGTGCCATGTTCAGCGTATGTAAACGAACGTAGATAGTCGCCATTACATAATTTTTGATTGGAATTTATGTCCCTATTATTAATATTGTTGATGGAGTAGTTTCACCCTCTCCCCCCGAGCGATATTTTGGTTCACTTTTTCCTTGTTCACTATAACATCATTTTTTTTAAAGTCTTCTCTCATACAGAGAGGTAGCAGAGAATGATATTTTTTCAGTTATTATTGTTATTGTTACCCTTTGTAATGAGTCTCATTCTATGCATACACAATTAGTGTCAACTCCATCTCTCCATAATAGTACCTTGGATCTCTCGTAATAACTAAAAATAAAATGTTCAATTATTCCCCTGTATCATAGAGGTACAAGAGAGTTCCATTAGGGACATTTCACACGATTGTATATTACATACATATGCATGTATGTGTAACGACATAAATATTTTTCAAATCCCTATTTTTTTCTTCCTTCCCATATGATATCGTAAATGTCACGAGCACAAATATTTTTTTTTTCATTTCCTTTCTTGTAAGCATTCCAGGAATGCCAAGTAGTATTTTATTTGGTAACTGTAGGTAATAGTTTTATTTTTATTTTGGTACAACAAAAAATTATCCGCCTTTGTACGTATGTTTACCTGTGAGGCGTTGAGGTCGTGTAAGAGTTCCACGGAATTTCACCAGTTGTTGATATCGCAAGGAAGTACGGACTGGCATTCTTTCATTTCTTTATTATTATTACGGTATTATAACCTCTTCTGGTATGAAATATATGGAAATTATAGTACGTAATGTCTACATGGATGCACATGTTTTTTTTTTGTTGTATATGCTTTGCACACGTATAACCCTTTACCCCCATCTTGATTAACAGTATAGACAAAAAAAAACCCATAGAGCGAATACCAATGTATGTATATATGTAAGGATTTTTTTTTTAGCAAAGGATTGTATCGAGTCAGTTTTATTTATTTATTCATTTATATCCTGACGAAGCGTCTCCCTCCAATGGTCTAGGAGAGTAATAATAATATTTTCGTAATATCAAAGCAGGTGGTCCAGTTTGAAATAAGTCAGATGACTTTCCCCTTAAGTTAAGAAGAAATCTTTGAAAGGAGGAAAAATATTGCGTATTAGAGTAAATGTCTTAGTGCTTTTTCTTTCTGTAGTATGTCCATTAAAACCACAAGTGCTGTAAATGATTATGTTATTTAAAAGTTATAACAACAGTCCTTCCCCTCCCTCACCCGTGTGCCTTCACTCCAAGAAAAATGTCTCTATAGCTACTATCATTATTATTCCTATTGAAATTGTGTCTCCAGTGAGAAAAAAACATGATATTTGAGGTATTTTTTTTTTTGTGAATATTCCAAAAAAAAAAATTTGTCAGTCGAGATTGACAGTTATTTTAAAACACCAAAATTTTAGCTTGTAAGGAATGCCGTTTTTTACTCCCTTTGTGCGCACACTGGCTGAATTTTTTGAAGTAGAAGAATTTTAATATTGATTTTAATTGTGCATATTTGTATATGGACAGCCATTACAGGAAGTACCTTTTTGTGACGGAGAATTCTGCTTTTATTATTATTTGGATGTGTTTGTATTCTCATAGGACTACTCGGAGTGTCACAAACAATTTGGGGAGATGGAAGAGTCCTGCTCCTTTGAATTGAGTGACCCTTCGGAGATTTTGTCGGTGAGCGACGTCAATCTTCTGGGTCAGAGTCTCCCCCCAATTGCCATTGGCAATAGTTGGAAACTCACCTTTTCTACCACAAAGGATGGCTTTTGCCTCAAATCTCTGTACAGAAAAATGCATGGGAATAGCCAGGCGGACTCCCCCGTCCTGCTCATCATTCAAGACACCAAGAACCGGGTTTTTGGAACATTGGCATCCAATGCACTCAAAATCTCGGACCATTTTTACGGATCAAGTAATTTATTTACCTTCTTTTTTTTTTCTTTGAGTAAATACAAGAGTACTGTTCTAACTGTAATTTTTATTAGTAATATATGTACTACTTTTGAATGTACGTCCAATATATGTACGTTACATTTCTATACACCGCTCTCAGCAGCAAATGAAGGGAGAATGTCAAAATTTCCTATTTATTCAAGGCTGGGCAAGATACGGTGGAATATAAACAAGAATATGTTTTTCTAATGATATTTATGTGATAACAGGTCAGTCCTTCCTCTTTCAAATATCACCTTCATTTCAAGTGTTCAAGTGGAATGGAGACAATTTTTATTTTATCAAAGGGAATGACGACTCCATAGTATTTGGCTCTGGCAAGTAAGTACAAAGTATTGTAGACATTTTTTTTTTTTTTGACCTGTGAAAAGGTCATTTCACGACTGATTGCATTTCCTTGTTGCATTACAAAGTATTACCTTTTTAATTAATACTTTATGTATTTATTGTATGTATGTAATTTTTTATATATTTATTTTTCATGTATTTCCAGTGGGAAGTTTGGCCTGTGGCTGGACGGGGACCTGAATAAGGGGAGGACTCAGAGTTGTCAAACATTTGGGAGTCCACCGTTAGTTCCTGAAGAAGATTTTATTATAAAGACATTGGAATGTTGGACTTTTGGTAAATAATTATCCTGCGTCCCGCTCCACACACACGCGCTACACACCTTTGTGTATACATTTCTGTACTTGTAATAGTTGTTGACTTTGTAGATTGTTAATCCTTTTGAGTATGAGACTTCCGCTTCTCGTCACTGTCACAAAGGGACTCTAGACCCATCAATAATCTGTACGGTGTCAACTCCTTGTAAAAATATACCAGAAGGCTATATAGCTCATTGAGGTGACCAAGTTATTTGAAATGTTGCTACCTTTGCCACTCAAAATACTGTTAGACTTGACGACATTAAACAACAAAATTTTTTTTTCCGTGTCCTCATCTTTCTTCCTGGGGATGAGTCATATGTAAATGTTGTTACAACGGCTCTTTTAATCGTTTGTAAACGGGGAGAGAGTCGGTATTCGGGATTGTTATCTTGATTGTTACCATTTTAACCTACCTCCTAATGATTAAAAGAAAAAAAATTGAGGTAGTTAGCGACCCTACTAGTCAGAAGAGTTCAAGAACAATTTGCACATCCATCCGTTTGACGATAGATATTTTTTTTTCATACTAACACATTTTGATGATGATAGACAAGACAAATGACAGGGGCCTGTCTGATATGTGACATGGAAGGGGTAAAAGTGCATATGTATTATTCTTTCAACCCAAATGATCTTGATTGTAATCCCCACTTCCGTTCTTTTGTATAGTCTCGCAATTTGTGTAGACGAGATTTTTTTTTTTTTAAATAATCTCATTTTTATTGGTCACATCCACTTTTCTTTTCTCAAAGGACTGAACAACTCAGCATTTTTTTTTAAGTTATAATTTTACTAGGAAAATATTGCCAAGCTCGTAGTTTTGTATTAGAAAAAGTCGAATTGTCAGTGATTGATTGTGTGATATTTTTTAAAGAAAAGTATCCATGTGCAAAAAAAAAAGTTCACTTGCTTTCTTATTCATGTGTGTATATGTATATTCTGTCACCATAATTCCACTTTTCTACTAGTCAAAAATAAGACGAAAGAAAAAGATTTTTTTTTTGTGTCGTATGTGATTGTGTCCGGGTGATATTTACTATTATATACTACAATTTCCTTCATCACTTGCAGGCGTCACCAATCATGTTGTAACAGAGAACACTTTCAAAATCTCGAGCGAAGATTATTACTTTTGACTCGAAAAATATATTTTTCGGATTTTTTTACCTGGTAATAACCCCTTCAATTCATTCCTCATTAAATGTAAATATATGATATAAGCCTTTGTGTTAACACTTTTATTTAAGCGTCTGTATTAACAGGGAAAGACTTTTTTATTTTTCTCCACGTACATATAAGTACGATGACACAAATATAATAATATCGTTTATAAAGTAACAAATCCTTTTTTGGAAGCATGACAGACGCATTTTTTGCAATCCATACATTAATTGGTATCCAAAATGCCTGTACAATACCAGCGTATTAGAGTACCCCTAATTTCTAGAACGCACACGTGACAGCTATTAGAATTAATAAGATGGCTGTTGGAATATAATTTACCATATGATTTACAAATTACAGTAATGATCAAATACCCGTGTGGGTCTTCCATAATTTCTTTCCGTATTTCTGCTTCATATAAAGTTAGGTATTTGTAGAAAGGTATTTTAGGTATAAAAAAGGAATTTTCAGCGTTGTTATCACTTTATCATCCCTAGCTTGAAAGTAGTACCTGTATCTTGGATATACAAAAATATTTGTTCTGGGCTTAAGTTGGAGGATTTTGGACATTTTAAAACGCTCTCTTTCTCGTATCACTTTTGTCTACAGTAATCCATGTGAAAGGCATTCTCCAATTTGTAAAAGTACATATATCGGTCCAGTTAAATGCCACCGACATAAGAATTGGTACTATTGGTAGTTTCTGGCTTCCGTGGATCTGAATTATGATGTGTCAGATTTACGCCTGTATACTAATTATATTTTCGCCCATTACATTTACCATGGAACGTCACTAGAGTTTCGGAAGAAAAAAAAAGTTGAAGTCACTTCTTCATCCATATTTCATTTGTGCTTTGGGTATATCAAAATTCGATATTATACATACATATATTATACTCCATAACCTTTTTTTTAACTAATAGATTTACACTTTTACACCTAATAAAAGATGCTCACAACCATAAATTAGAGGTAAGCCCATGGTAGTAGAACAGTAGATGGTATTGCATGCGTCAATGATGAGGAAGACCCAACTTTCACATATTTGTACATTCTGGTCGGATGCTACCATTTCCACTAATAAATTTCATAAGAGAGCTAAGTATTTAACGTATTTGGGCAGAAAGGCACCTCCACACGCTTCCTGGGCCATCAATCATAGGTCATACGATTGTGAAATACGTGAGTAGAAAGTTCGGCAGTGATTTTGGGTGCGACATTAAATTACAAAGTTATTCCAACCCCCCCCCCTTATGACCATACGCGTATGGAGATGTAGTAGTCCTATAGGATTTTGTTTATAAACTTATTATTGTTATTATGGAGGAATGACATTTTTAACTGTCTTGCAGAGACTCATTTGGGTTTAAAAAACCACTCAAGTGACCAACGAATTTTCTATGCCTTTTTCCTTTTTCTTCTCCCATCCTATAAAGTCACACTCTCTTGGAGACGATGTCTCCCGTAGAAAGATATGATTGAGTTCGAGGTCAACTAACATTATTATTATTAGCATTTGAGTACATGCATATTTGATTCAATTGTTAAAACTTTTGTATACTTCATTGTGGAGTAATTCCAGAAGCTGACTCCTTGCATTATTTGTGTTTTCTCAATAGCTGCACTAAACTATACAAAAATACTTTGGTAATAAATCACATTATTTCACATAAATAATATTTCACATCCCTATCTCACGTGCTGTTCAGGTAAATGTATACGAATACGTTTCTGATTCAATCAATTCAGGAGCTTTGTTAAGGCTAGATTCGTCAATTATGGAATTCATAGAATTATCCCAGAATGTATTAATAGAAGAGATTACTAGTTATTACCAATATCCAAGCAAATAGCACATCTGTAAGTATAACGAGTTTGTTAAAATAAAAAGAGTATTTTAAACTGTACAATTCTACTATGAAATCGTAGAAAATGTGAAAATTACTAGTTTTTAGTAACTGTCACGCGTCTGCCAAGCACGTGCTTCCAGATTAACATCAAAACATAAAAGATTCCTCATCCCCCCTAAAGCTATTTTTGAAGCAGTGTGCGCATACAAGATAAACTACTTTCCTGAAAAAAATGATAATGAGCGTTCCTATCAAAAACACAACTAAAATTATCTTACCTCCGCGTGCACATTGTGCATGAGAAGGAGAAAAATTATCATTTTTTTTACTCTATTCTTGTGATTATTTTTCATACAAAATATGAACCTTCCACAATGACTTGCGTTGGTGGGGCAGTAATAAAAGTTTAAATAATTGTTGTGCTATAAATAATACTTGACGGTGTGAAAAGATTTTTTTTTTTCGTCCCTATCTGCGCGAACACCTATTTGATTGTGTACTTAGCAAACAAAGGAAACTTTTACCTTCGACAAAATTTTCACGTATAGACATTGTATGTTACCAATCGTCCTTCCCAACATTTGGCACTACTGGCGTGTAGGTGAATAAATAAGATTCAATGTGTGCTCCATGTCATCCAGTAGTCATCAGATGGTACGGACACAATACCAACCACTTATTATAATCACCAGCTTTTTAAAAATTATTAGCTGGTGCTAAATGGAAGAGTGGAAATCGTGTGAGAATGATGAAGTGATGAAACAAAATAAAAATCAAGTTCCAGGTGGTCTTTTGTAGCTCCATGTAAAATATTTATTCTCACACCTTCTTTAAGTAGTGAGTTTTGGTCTGCCATGCTATTACGTGGTTATATCTGATACACGTCTCTATCCGTCATCTTCAGTTCTGAAATTGCACCCATTCTCTACCGGGCGCTTGGGGCATTTCGATACCTTTAGATTATTTTGTAGTGCCTATAGACTATATTGTATACCCATATACTTCCGGTTTTTGTCACAACGACAAATAATTTCGGGAATTGACTCTCAATACGCCACAATTTTATTGTTCTCACACCCAAGAGACGTATGTGTTGTTTACCTTACTTTTGAGGTTACTTTTGAGGCCTGGCAGTGAAAATTGACTCAACTGGCAAGTAAGTTGAGAGGTTTTTGCGGGGAAATACACCCCTGGATAACCTTAGTTAAATACTTATTCATACCACATAACATACATACATTGTATTGAGTATAGAACGAATCAGCTGCATTAATTATTACTCCCATGAAAAATTGTCACTTCTTCTTTCCGTGAAATTTTTTTTAGATGAACGTGGACTGTCGTAATGCTAGTGCATTATTATACTCTAACAACACCGGCATCCTTTGAGTCTTCTTAGATACTTGTTACATTTGAACCTTTGGTACAATAATATTATGTAATTCTTGTTTTCGTCAAACACCTTGGGAAATACCTTTTTCTTGCGGGAAATTATTTTCAAAAATATTAGATAACTACGTCTTGAGAGAGCAGGTGATTACTTATAGGTAAATTACTTCCACATGTTGTGGTATACGTGAGTCTTATTTGCGTGACGTACTCGTGTATTTTACAGAGATTTTCGTTGGAAATGATGTGGCGCGTAAAATAGCAATATATTGGGGCTCATTGTCCCATGGACAGCCTCATAAATTTAGGTTAAGTCCATTTTAATCAGCATGGACGGAATACATACATTAGGTATGTGTATACCTCTTCACAAACATGTGTAAGGGCAGATTAAAAAAAAAAACACATCTTCTTCCCTCCCTGTCCATGACCACACGAGTGTGTGGGGTTTATTTCTCAGAATTCTTGAAAATTTCGAACACCTGTGCTTTCAATGGGAAACACGTGCTTAATGAAGCTAATTTTCAGTCAATGAGAATGTGTGCATAATAACCAGGGTATGGGAGGAGATTAAGAGGGAATAATTTTGCAATTAGTAGCAACATTTCTAATCTCCTTGGCTCATCTCACCTGAGCGCAAATGAGCGAGAGTCCATTGCGAGGTGTCATAGGGGCAAAAACCGCATCATATTCTCTTTTTTCCTAAATAGAGGAAAGGCGAGGGGAGAGGAACGTTGAGAAAGGAGCTGTCAACAACCCCCCAAAAGCTGTAGTTTCAACTCTATATAAATTAAATGTTGTAGTCAAGCAAATTGCACTGCTGTTTTGTGGTTGTTATCGAATAATTAGGAAGCAGAGGAAGGAATTATAAGGCAGTTTTTTTTTTTTGTAGAAAAATAAAAGAGTATTTGGGAAAATGAATAATTTATTTGTTGACCACTGTGTTACAGTCAAGCCTCATCCCCGCTTCAAAGTTGCTGACGAAGACTATTTGTTCAAAATCTACCCGTACTCGGACCCGGTCATCATGGACAAGACGGAGGTCATTGAGCATGAGCCGGAGAGAAAGACCAGTTTGACGAACAAAAAGTCGGAGCAGGTCATCGTTAGTGAGTATGTACGTGAGAGGGTTGATTTACATGACATATTTATTTACAGTTTTTTTTATGACATTACTACTTGTAAAACAAAGTAGTAAGTTGTAGCTGGTAAAAATACCTGTACCTGCCACGATTATTCAAATGACCATTTCCTCTCATTCCCTATGCAGGTAATAAAGCTAACGGACGAGTTACGCTCAGCCTTACACACCCAAGGGAGTGGTGAATTTCGCCCTGAATTAATTATTGGCAGATCCGAGATTTTGGATATTGACGATGTCATCAATATTGGCAAAAATTTTAGTGAAGAGTAAGTTCTTGTTTTTTTTTTTTCAACTTTTTCTTCAATTTTTTGTTTAACTATACCCTCTGAAAGCATTATTTCTATTTTCTTTTGGGTCGTAGGTGCCCATGGTTCTTAACCTTTTCCACATTGTTGAACGGACATTCACTGGAGACGCTGTATGGTAGAGCGACGATCATTACCGGACCGACGCTCATTGTCATTAAGACTGTTAACAAGCAAGTATGTTCCTAATAAATATTTTTGTACCATGTGAATGTCATTTTTTAATTTTTACGTGTCAATTTCACACACTAATAAATGTCAGAAAAAATGAATATCCTCAATGCTGCTTCTCCCATAAAAACATATGTACATAATGAAAAAACGTCGTTTAATAAATGTCTTTCTCCACGTTAACTTGGGACCTAGAACCCTGCAAATTAAGTGGTATAACTCAATTTCTGCACTTTCCAGGTGTTTGGAGTACTTCTCTCCGATCCTCCTCGACTTTCTACGGGCTATTACGGGACGGGTCAATCCTTCCTCTTTGAATGTCGACCCAAGTTCCAGGTGTACCGCTGGACGGGGAAGGACCAGTTTTTTGCTCTGGGTTCCCCGGACGAGCTCTGCGTGGGAGCTCGAGATGAGAGGTAATTGTTTGGGTTTGGGACTAAATGACATTTTGTCAATATTATGTGCGAGCCATTAAATAAGACACAATTAGTATAATAACAAGTCTGTCCATATTTACTTTATTGTCTTTCACAACTTTTCAGCGGCAACTCTGCCCTTCGTCTTAATGCTACTTTGACCGAGGGGAAGACAGCGGAGAGTCCCACTTATGGCAACAAGCCCCTGGTTCCAGAGTGTACTTTCAAAATTAAAATCTTAGAATGTTGGCATTTTGGTTTACCCTCAAATTCCTCGTAGTCTGTGTACGAATATCTGTCTACATTAAGGTCCATTGATACATATTAAGAGAAATAATGAATGTATAGTTATTTACAAATTAGCTCATAGTTTACACATCACTTCAAATTGTACAGGTAGCTTCGGTATGTTGAGACAAGGTGTGGACGAGTAGATTTTAATTTTTTGTAAAAAAAAATGTCTTCCATCATTGCAAACCTTTTTTTAGACTAGTTTTTAGTGAATGTTTTTAATTTCTTTATATACTTATGTACGTATGTTGAACATGGCATTATTTGCAATATGTATGCAGTACTGACTTCGTGTGTTACACATGTCATCCTAATAGGTTAGTTACAGTTTTTATAAAAGAAGCAAAATACACTATGTTACAATAATGTTTAAAAATGTATCCTAAGGATAGCCTTAGCAAAGGCTAGTAATCATTTCATTGTCCAAGGAAAAAAAAAAACTTTCTTATTAAATCCTGTGTAATTTTATCTGATTGTTCTGGTACGTCTTCTAACGTAATAAAGTTGTAGATGACTTAATTCCCATATTTGTACTGTCTATATCTCTCTACATATATGTACATCTTTCTCATCCTCTTTTTCAGGATTCAGATCCGGCTTTCGATGGGGCGGAGTACAATTTTAACGAGAAAACTACCTGTTTATTCCTTCCAACTTGCCAACATTATACCCCAATCAAGTTTTTTTTTTTTGACAGAATAGGACAGACGCATCGTGCAGAATATGATGTTATTTTTAAGTCCATACACACATCCAAAGTTTGTCATGACTATTCACAACCAGCTGATTACTACTCCTTACTAATTTACTACAATCTACAAGGATAATATTGAGGCATACAGACATAGTCATGCAGACTATTAAATTTAAAAAAAAAAAATACAGGACACACATGGTATCTTGGCAAATCTAAAAAAAAAAAAGAGTAGAAGGCATTTACAAGGGTTTGGAAAATAAAACCAAACAAAACGTGTATGGTAACAATTTGGAAGAGTATCAAATGTGCGGTGAGGGTTTTTGTTTACGTATTTAAAAAACTCGTGAGAGTGCGTCTGTGTGTCTAGTACAGCTCAAGTTCAAGTTCAAAAAACACACATTTTTCAGTGGAGGCACATGTACTTTGGACAGTGGAGTTCACAAGGAAACTATAGAGACTAGATGTGTACATAAATGTGTACTTGTACTTACAATTAGACATGGCACCGTTTTGGAGACTCACATCTTCTTAACCCACTAAAAAAAAATCCACCTATCCTTGAAAAAAATGTTGCATATGGCAGGAACCATGTGTATACACATATAAATAACCCTTATTTTCAAAGAAAATATTATTCCGGAAATTATTTGTCCGTTTAGAGACATTTTTTTTTTACTTGCCTCACTACGAAGAAACTAATCTGCGTGTTTGTACACGTGCTAAATATACATATATAATATACATATGTACAGGTGAGGCAAACGTTTTTCCTATGGGAAAATGACAGGTGAAAAACAGGAGGTGGGTCCGGGGGGGGGTGATTTAGCACAAGAAATGGCTTTGGTTCGGCCATCTGTGTCGGTGAGCGTGAAGCTTCTACATGGCTGTGGAATGATTTTGCCCCACTATGGCATCTTGAGAGGAAGTGAAAGCACTAGGTTCACTCAGGGCATGACGCTCAAAGAATTTCTCCACTTTCCTGGCATGTCTTTGTTTCACCGTATTCCGGGCGTACGGGACCAGAATGGGAATGATGATGAAGAGGATCAAGAAAAGTCCCGTGTAGGTGGCATTCACCACATTTCCCAAACAGCCCTTACTCCAACCCGCAATATTATTGATCATGATGAAGATTGCCGTTTCCGCCCAAATGAACCAAAATACCCACATGGGATCCCCAACGGGGAAGAGGACGGTGGCTAGGTAGCCCAGGAATACTTCGTGACACACGGGCCGAGAATGGGGTTGGGGGTGAATTGAGCCATTTACTACTACCCCTCCATTCAGAGTCCCTCTTCGTCTCCTCCCCAAAATGAATTGACGAGTCACGTCCACGGCCGCAAAGATCATTCGGGGGATGATCAAAATGGCGAGGGACACGAGGACAGCACTGAATCCTTGCTCCGGACCGAAGAGGCACCGGGCACAGATGAACAATCCCGTGACGGACATTACTCTGGAGGCTTTATAAATGAAGAAGAAAATTTGTAGAAGACATTCACTTTTTCTTAATAGTAATTAGCAATTTACTATATAAAACAGGACATTTTCAATTACGAAATTACCAAAACTGGAGAACATTCGAATCCCAATAAAAATCCTTTGGGAAGGGTTATGCGCCATTTTCTTAATTAAATCAAAATTCTCAGCCTTCGATGGCAAGCTCGCATTCGTCATTATGATGATGGAGACAATGACGTCTATACCACAGACAATTCCTGTAATAGGAAAGGAAACACAAAATTATATTTTTTTTTGTGGGCACGAGGGTACAAAAAAAAAAGCAATTCCACCGGGATATTACCCACATTCACACGTGCTTCATTTGATTGTACACATATTTTATATATATATATATATATATATAT
>JAQGBT010002737.1:0-22649 GCA_034698585.1 Disparrhopalites patrizii | reverse complement strand
ATTCATAACTTGCACACTTGCATTCATTACAAAATAAAAAGGAGTATGACACACATTCACACTCATATATTTCCACACAGATTTTTTTTTTGGAGCGGAGCTGTAGTCAGTAGTAATAGTAGTCCAAAGAAAAAATTCTACCCCTATACATTCCTTTAGAAAAAGCCTCGCCAAAATCTTTGGAGATTTCTTTGCATTTATTGCAATGGCAGAGAGAATATAGGGTAATACATGTTGTGTATGAGTATACATAGATGTGTAAATACATATAAAGAAAATTAGTGATGTGAGAGAAAATACCATTTTTTGGGGGGGGGGGAAGACACAAGTCTCAGTTTTGGTTAGCGAAAGGGATCTAGAGAGAGGAGACAAAACAGAGGGAGGCGAGAAGAAAGAGATAAAAAGATAGAGGAAGACCAACAAAAAGAGAGAAAGCAAGAGGAAGACCAACAAAAAGAGAGAAAGCAAGAGGAAGACCAACAAAAAGAGAGAAAGCAAAAGGAAGGCCAACAAAAATAGAGAGAAAGCAAGAGGAAGACCAACAAAAAGAGAGAAAGCAAGAGGAAGAAAGAGGTAGAGAAAGAGAGATACAAAAAAAGAGAGGAAGAGACCAAAAAAGAGGGAAAGGAACAAAAAGAGATTGAAAGAGAGACAACAGCAAAGAGGGAAACAGAGACAAAAAGCAAGGAAGAAAGAGAGACAACAAGAAAGAGATAGAGAGGCCAAATGAAAGAAAGAGAAAAAAACAATGATGTGTCCAGAGAAATGACAGAAAAAAGAAAGAGGAAAAGCGAGAGAAAAGACAGAAAAAAACACAAAGGAAGAGAGAGAGAAAGGACAGACAAAAGAGAGAAAAGGCAAGAAAGATAAAAGAGAGAGGTGTGGAAGCTCGAACAAAAATTTCTGTTTGATTGCAATTGTTGCTGTTGTTGTTGGAAAGGAAGGAGTTTATGTAATAAAAATTGAATTCATGCATAATAGTGTAATGCTGGGCAGAAATACTTTTGGCTTTATAAGAAAAAGAAGGAGAAGAGGAACGAAAAGGAAAAAAAACACATGTAATATACGCACCTGAGAGATGAAATGTGTGATGGGATTTTTATACAAGCATGTTTTTTTTTGTGGACTTCAGGTGCTTTTGTATACTTGACTCCCTATACATACACCAGCTCATATGTACATATTCCATAGAACGTTTAAAAAAAAAGTCCCAGCACTCTACCAAAGGATTTTTATGAGGAGCATACTATTATGGACGAAATGCACCTCTTCGCCAGCATGGAGAGAAAGAGAGAGAGAGAGAGAGAGAGAGAGAGAATGATGGACTTTTTAGTATAGTTGCGGTAATGGACGAGGGAAGCCAAGAGTCTTTCTTATTACATGTGAGCATTATGTACGGGCATATAGGGATGTATAAAATCCTGGGCAGCAGAGGGGTTCCGAGAAGAGGGAGAGAAAGAGTTATTAAAGTTATGATCAGGTGTGCTAGACAGGTACCTGTTTTCGTACCTGAGAGAGGTAGTAGTAGTAGTAATAGTAGCATGCAGTTCCATTGGAGAGCTTGTCCCTGGCTTAAACTTGTGTATACTGTGTTACAAGAAACGTTGTGGAGACTCCACTTGTTGCCTGCTTTTATACCTTTTTTTTTAACATTGCATTTGGTCTGTCCCAACCAACCTCCCAGTGGCCCACAATACCTTTTTTTCTTCTCTCTCTCTCTATCTGTATCTTACTCACTCACTTCTAACTTACTCTCGTCTTTTTCTTTTCTCCCTCTTTAACCATAGTATAGAGATATAAGAAAAAGGGGGGAAAAAAGAATATAATACCCACGCGAAAAAAAAATTCCTCCGAGGTTCTCGAAGCCATCTTGGGTTTTTTCGTATTTCGTTTACAGTCTATCATTTGTTTCACCTACTACACCTGTGGGCTCTTGTCTGTTATCTATTTCTCTCTCTTTTCTCAACGCATGAGAATTTTTCGTGGGGACGAAGGGGGAGAGAAAAAAAACAAGGGAGAGAGAGAAAGAGAAGGATAGAAATTTTTATACTACAGAGGATTTTGTTATATATTGGATTTGTTCACACAGGTGAATACTTGAGGTGTATAAATGTTATTTTTTCCCCCGTAATTTTTGTTGGGACAAAAGTTTATCAGTGTGTGTGATACCCTTGTTTTTGCAGGGGATTCCTCCTGTGACACGAGGTTTATTCCAGTGAATAATATTTTATTTTTTTGGGGATATTTATTTTTTTTCTTTATGATTAAATTTGGGAAGGAAAGAAGTTCCGTAGGCCAATTCCTTTGGGCTTGTGTACCGGCTATATATATTTATATTAGTATATGAAGGGTGGAAGGTTATTTTAAATACATTTTTTTCTATAACAACAACAACAAATCTTATAGTACACGACCATTGGATATGGATATAAATATATATTCTTTTACAACCCTTAAAAAAAACTACTTACTACATGTACAAATTATAAATACACACACTCTTGTTAAGCCATTGCCTTTTTCCTCCTCCTGTCGTTGACAATTCTTTTTTTTTCTGGGGAGTGCGGCTCACTGTTTTTCCTTCGTGGTTTGTGTAGTGCCACCAAAAATATTTTATGTTATAAAATACAAACAAATGTTCGTGAGTTAAACAAATCAACTTATAAAATAGAATCACGGGGAGAATTTTTAGTTTTTTCAACAGCAAAAATTGTGTGTCTCTCTCTCAATTGGCGATAGAAGGGAAGGATTATTTTTTCGGTGCACAAGAATTCTTGGAAAAAACCCTTGGATTCTGGATTTCCAACGTGATTTAGGAAATTTCCTTTGTTTACCTCTGGACTTCCTTTGTGACGTTGGTTTGTGGTAGTGTTTTTATTTGAAAAAGGAACCAAAAGTTAAAGACGGGAGTGAAAATTATTTTAAAATCCAAGGAATTTGTGTGGGAGAAATGTGTAATAAACGGAAGGAGACACAGATTTGCCAATTGACATTTGCTCTTTGCATGTGTTTCTCCTTCTATACCCTGAGGTGATTTGTAATTTAACCTGAGGATACATACACATACATATGCACCAAATACGACAATCAGTAGTGGAAATTCCCCCGTGACATTTCCCACAAATAAATGACGATTGAAAAAAGTGTGAATCAAAATGTAAAGAAATACTACAAATTGAAGAAACCCCCAAACCTTATTTTGGTGTTGACAAAATCCAACATTTTTAATCGTACTAAATGGTTAGAAAATGACCACCAAGCATATTGAATCAAGTTAAATATGAACGCAAACTATCCCTGGATCGATTGTTGTAGCTACGGATAGGAGAATAATTCATTTAAATAAAAATATAAAAGCCAAGAGGAAACCACCTGACGGACATTCCAATTTGGAAAAAATAAGAAAAACGAAGAAAGGCAAACACATCACAACTTGGGAGGACAATTGCCTCAATATAATCGTTAAAAACATTTTATTTGTTCAAAAAACGGGAGTTTTTTGAACCTTTTTTTTTAACATTTCCTTCTGACCGGTCGTGTTTTGTTTCTACAAAACACACCCAAACTTTTCCATGTACGTACTCCCGGCTTCACAATTGAAGAACGTAACTCATGTACCTGTCCAGATAGACTTGCCCACGTTCATAACTGAGGTAGTGACCCAACAACAGCAGCAGCAACAACAACACCAACAACAACAACAACAACACCATCAACAACATCATCATCACCAAAAATCCGGGATCATGAAATGTGACATGGCCAATGTGAATGCTCAGAGCTCCTCCATGAGCCCCTCCGACCTCCATGACCCCTTAGCGGACACGGATAATAATAACATTCATTCCGGGGAGGAGATGGACAATGATCAGGAGGTCGTGTCCATGAATGGGGACATGGAGAGCATGGATACCTCCTCCATGACCGTCACCAATGGAGTGGCTACCATCGTGACCTCCGCCTCCGCCATCATGACCGCCACGACGGCAACCATTGCCACCACGACCACCGAAAATGGTCATCAAGTCCTCCCCGAAGGAACCGTCGTTCTCATGAGTATTGTGCCAAAGAGAGAGATGGACGATGTGGACACGGACGGAGAAGCTCTACTACCAAGGAAACAACTCGCAACTGTCGTTCATTCCAATGGTGACACCGAGAACGTCACCTTCCTCATTCAACAAGCCACGGCTGAGGATGAGACCGGGGAACAGGACGTCAATGATGTAAATCAAAAAAACACACAAAAAAAAATACAGAATTAATTATATATTTCTCCATATTCTCCATACTATTACATTTTACTCATAATTTCCTCCTACACTCGTCCGGTATAGTGAGCAAAATGAATGCGCATTATTATGTAAGTTACAAGAAACGTCAAAGAGGGGGAAATAGGACCTGCCAGACATTGACACCTTCATGTGTTCAATTAGTATCATTATTCTTCTTGGAATAATGCCTCCTTTACCTACCATACTCATTTACAAACTCATCTCCCCCGTCTTTCTTCCTCCCTCTTCCTTTTTGCAAAAATTCAAAGACGAGAAGAAGAAAAAAAATTAACATGTCACACTTTGAAACGTATCAGAAATGGAATATCTGTATGTATAGGGTTCCTTCAAAGAGCCATACAATGGAGGTATCCAATGGAATCAATGCACTCTCCTTGTCTCTCCTTTCAAAAGTCTCTCCCATCCAATTTCAGGGCTCCCTTTCTTGTCTTGGGAAAAACGGTTGTATTAGTATATACATATGTATATGGACAGGGAAATTGTCATCGCGTCAAATGTTGATGGGCGTCCAAAAATATGTCCTTTTTTTCCGGTTAATATATTCCCGTTCGTGTATTGGACAAGAAGGGTTCTCCCGTGGAAAAATACCATGTTTCGGTGGGTGTATATAGAGGGTTTTTTCAGGAGAAAATGGAAATAATAGTAAACAATTACGGCGGGAATATGGAAGGTGCCGTATTGTCGGAGGTTGTCAGTATTTTAGTCGTAGTATTTAGTACGGTTTTCGAGGGAATCTCGACCTTTTTCTCTTGACTTTTCTCTCTCTCTCTCTCTCTCTCTCTCTGTCTCTCTTTCAAATGAGATGGTAACGTCTGGGGTATTCACGATGTGCATAGGGCGTATAGACGAATGCCGCCAAACATGTCCAACCATGTTCTTTGAAGGCAGTCAATGGTTGAACATGCGACAGTTTTTCGCCGATAGGGATCTCGTGGTCCCTGTACAAAATGCCATAAGGAATATGTACACATGATGCTGCTGTAATTTTTACAACCTTTTCTTCTCGTCTCTCTCTCTCTCTCATCTTGCTTAGCTGTAGGCTCTGTACAAGTTGCTTATGATACATTCGAGCATCTCCGACCAGACTGAAAAGACAATGCACCACTCTTTTCTCACCCTTTCAGAAAATATAGGCAGATTTTTTGTATTGGTGTGATTTTTTTTTTTTTTTTACTTTGCAATTTTTCCCCCCTTTCGTCTGTGTTTTGGTCGGTATGTGACCGAAGGGTTAAAGTGAACATGTGTAATACTCTCCAGCATATATACACATACTTATGGGTTTTTTTCTTGTGAATTTTTTTTCTTCTATGGGTAATTCCATCATCATTGTATTTGCTATTATAAAACGTACGTATGCAAAAATTCCTTTTGTACACTCTATTTAAAGATTCAATGTCAAGATTAGAATTTGAGCAAGTTTTAAAAGAAACGTTTACGGGGTTATTGCATTTTAAGAGTTTTTTTTTTCATACCCCTTTTTTTTATTATTCAAATAATGCTCAATTCATTTTGTATATATCTACATTTATTTAATGTTTTTTCTTGTTTTATTTTGTATTTGGGGGGGGGGATAAAAACGTGGAGGAGAGAAAACAAAAGAGATGCAAATCATTTTGTGACAGACAATGAGTGTGAGTTTTGAACGGAGGGGAAAGAGAAACGGATGAGGTTTGTTTTCGTGCAGAAAAAAAAATCCTCTAATGTCGCTATCCTAATCTATGGTGATCCATTCGCACCTCCCTTATTAACATTATAAATAACCGGAGGTGTCAACAAATAATTTTTTGGATACTTTGACTGAGACCGCTTATCGCCTTGTTTATTTCCAAGACCTAACTATTCGCTTCGTTAGTATCAGACCCAAATAATAAAATGTCCTCAAACGTAGACAAATACAGGGGACATTCCTTTTAAAGTCAAGATTGTTTTTCAAAAACTATTTTTATTATTTGTTACCATATTTTTGTGTAATTCCAAGAAGCTGATTCCACCTTATTTCCCAAAGGGATTAAAATCATTTTGACTAGCCTTCCTTAAAGTGACTATTATTGAGCCTCTTCATATGGGACCATTAACATTTGAAGGGAGTATACGGTTCCTCAGCTCAAATATTTATTAATCTCAACCTGGAAAAAAAAAAGGATTTGCTCAAAGTTGCTTTCATGCCTGTCACAAGTATGGGGATGGAGGAATTTAGTTAAGATTTTGTTTTTTTTTGTACCGTGTGAGAGAATGCCAACGATGTGATAAAAAAAATGGTGGTCAATTCCCTTGTACTATACTAGTACTTTATAAAATCGCGGACGTTTGGAAGGGGAGAAAAACAGAGAGAGGGAGAGAGAGAGGACAATTCCTGATAAATGAGTACCGTTCAGTATGTATACAGATTGTGTTCGATGCTCCACTCACTGATGCAAACATATGTACATACATACAAGGTACATGTGTGTGATTCAAGTGTGTGCTATGTATGGGATGTGATTAATCATTTTTTCTATATCTAAAGGACTTTTCAAAGTCTTCAAAAAGTCAGAATTGACATCACGACCCAACTGAACGGGTGGTCTATGGCACTTCCACTCGTATGTGTCTGACAGAGTCAACGTTATTTCACAGGGAGTAGTAATAGTGGGATTAGCGTTATATGAACTCGGATAAGTCATATGGATATCAGCGGTATGTGTGAGCAAGTTCTTTTTATGATAAAAGTCTTCCTCCCCAAAAAAAATATATTATTATTGTTTTAATACCTGTTTTAAAGTATGACTATGTACACAGTAAGGTGCTATTCACTCTTTCTTTTCCTTCCTTTCTCTCTCTTTTCCCGTTCTCTCTCTGTTTCCTCTTCCGTCCTCTTTTTGTCTCCGTTATGCCTCTTTTTCTAGATCTTTTCTCTTCTTTGCTTCTGTCTTTCCTCTCATTTTCCCTTCGTTTTCTTGCGGATTTTCTTATTTTTCCCTCCGCTTTCCCTCTTCTTCTCTCGGATTTCCCTCTTTTTCTCTCTGATTTCATTCTTTTTCTCTCTGATTTCATTCTTTTTCTCTCTGATTTCATTCTTTTTCTCTCTGATTTCCCTCTTTTTCTCTCTGATTTCTCTCTTTCTCTCTGATTTCCCCTTTTCTCCCCTCTCTCGTTTTCTCTTTCATTTCCCGATTTTTCTCCCCTCTCTCGTTTTCTCTTTCATTTCCCGATTTTTCTCTTAATTCTCTTGTTCTCTACGATTTCTCTTTGTCTCTACGATTTCCCCTTTTTCTCCCCTCTCTCGTTTTCTCTCTGATTTCCCGATTTTTCTCTGATTTTGATTTTTCTCTGATTCCAATTTTTCTCTCTGATTTTCCTCTTTTTCTCTCTCATTTCCATAGTTGTCTTTCTAATTTCTCTTTTTCCGCTGTTTTCTCTCTTCTGAATATCTCTCGCTTTCTCCTGTCTCTTTTCCCCTTTGTTCGCTTGTGTTTTTTCTCTTTCGCTCTTCTATCTTTCTTTCTCTCATCTCCATCTTTCTTTCTCTCTATTTCTGCCTCCATGGTTCTTTTTAACCCTTTCCTCCTCTCTTTCTTTCTTGCTATCTCTATGATTTCCTGACTTCTCGTTCTCTGCATCTCTCGTTTTCTCTTTGTCCCTCGATTGGCTTACAGTCTCCAAACCTTATCTGTGTCTCTCCTGCTGTCTTCCTCTACTGAGCATGGACAGTAAAAAATGAAGAAAAGAAAACTAAAAGAACGCAACAAGAACTGTATGCTATCATATTTCCAAGTGACATACGAATTGCAAACCTTGTGTGTCGTGTCAAGAGAGGGAATATAGTAGCTTGTTTAATTTAATTTTCCCAAACTAATACTCCTCCACCTCAATCTCTTTTTACCTCCCCCCTCGATCTCACACCCGCCTTCCATTGTAAACCTATACATTGACTGTGTACAGGCAATAGCTACAAAGTGTATGGGATTTCCGAACAAAAAAAAAATCAACTTAATGTGTACACGTTAGTTACGGGGGTAAAATGTAATTTTGAGAGAGATAGAATGACGTGAAAGAAAAAGAGTATACAGACGCAATTGCGGACAATGTGCCCACGTAGGTACATGTAATGTACTTGATATGTTTTTTTTTTTTTGCAATTTCTTTCCCTTTGATTAATGGGTTTTAGAATAAAAGATGTAAATCTTTGGACGTAGCTTGTCCCTGTCACAAGTATAAATGCTTTAATTGTGCATAATTGTTAATGGAACGAATGATTCAACCTACACAATTTATGTACACACATAGGTTTTTGAAGGGGGGAAAAAGTTTACTTTCCATTTCAAATGTCTGACCAAAAGTACCTGAGGGATATGGCGGTGGAGTGGTAATGAGAGCTTTGAAAAAGAAATATTAATGAAATCCAAATGCTCCCTCCCTTTAACACTGCTCCAAAGGAATGAAAAAGACATCCAAAACATAATAATTGGAGTCACTGTCACCATTTAGTGAAAGGGGACTTCCCCGGGATTTTCCAAACTGAATGTTAGTTTAAAAAATCAGAATTGCAAATATTTAGTTGAGAAAGCAGACCTGGACATTTTCGGTAATTATCCTCCTCCTTCTTTTCCATTATCCACGGAATCAAAGGAATTCCGATGATTCTCCCAAAAAGTGAAAAACCCCCTCAATTAGTCCAAGTGTAAAAAAAATGAGGCTTCATCAAGGGGTTGAAAAGTTTTTTTTTTAATATTTAATTATAAAAATACTTTTCAACCCGATTTTTACTCTTCTAAAAGGAAGTATACCCTTATTTTTTTCATGGACAAAAAAATTTTTATATTATTTTTATAGAAATCGTATATCCGTTATGCACGGGAAATGCATAGGAAAATTCCTATGCGTGACGTTTGTATACAAACACATAAAGGGATGGAGATAAAGGGGGAATGTCTCTGTGATAAAAGGGTTAAAAAAAAAGAATATTAGCCCTATAATGTATACATATGTATGCATGTATGTAAAAGAATATTTTTTTTAAAAAAAGGACTTGATTCCTCCGTCAGAGCCTCATCAGAGGAGGGTAAAAATCCTTGTATATGGGGACCGCCTTTAACAATGGGGTGATAACAACCAAACAATTGGGAAAAAGAGACTCCGATGTGCATTAAATAGTCTCCAAACTACTGCTACTACACCCTTTATGTGATGAGTATATACCCATATGACTCCGTGTGGGTCATGCCGTTTAAAAAAAAATTGGAATAAAAATAACTACATATGTGTATATGCACGTTTTTGTACAGTGAAAATACAAAAGCTTGGGAAAAAGAGACTTTTTAGATTTCCCGCATTGTTCGTACTGGTGTCGACTTTTTTAGAAGAACATTAAAATAAATGGGGTGTGTATATGTATTTGGGCTCATATGTAGCATAGGTATGTATATAAGGTTCAAAAAATATAGTAGAAAAAAAAATTACACAAGGAATGGTGAGTACTGTAGCAGTATTTACTCACTACTATTGTAATAGAACAAAATACAATTTTCCAGCTGGGTCCATTCTCCTATAGTAAAATAGTATGTACGCCCCACCATACATAAAGGTCACACTCTATTCAAGGGCCTTCTTTTAGTTTCTTTTTCTTGTATATTTTTTTTCCTTTTACTAATAGCACAGAGAATGTACTGTGAAAAGTTTTTATTATTTTTTCGAGAGGAGGGGGAATATTGGCTTGTCACAAGCTTTGTAAAGGTGTCGCCTGGTACTTTATACATATACATACATGTGTGTGTAAAAGTACAAAATAGACTTTATTATTATTATCCCCCTAATAACCATGTGGTCAC
The DNA here is from genome assembly GCA_034698585.1 of Disparrhopalites patrizii. Lineage (NCBI taxonomy): Eukaryota > Metazoa > Arthropoda > Collembola > Symphypleona > Sminthuridae > Disparrhopalites > Disparrhopalites patrizii. Next base: position 12,547 of record JAQGBT010002737.1, on the reverse strand, counting down.
ATAGTGGATAGGAGGACCCCTTCCATATATATATAGGTTTATTACATATGGGCCCAAAAAGCCCAGGGGGTTCCCAACCGACCCGAGAAAATCGAGGTAATAGAAATAAAATCGCTTATTGGACACATCATTGACACTGTGAAATTTGGATGAAACATGATGTGTGGAAGGAAAGGGAGCGAAAAATTTGGGGGGAATTTTTTTTTTTTTGTTATAGAAAAAAATACCATATAAAAATACATGTAAGAAGCCGTACATACTTTTTTTTATGATTATTACATTACTTTGGTATGGTGAAGCGACATTAGAAGGAAACCATGACTAAATTTTCTCTCCGTCTGTCTCATAGATTCATTGGTAAAGACAAAGCCTATTATTTTTTTTACTATTGAAAAGAATTTGGAAATTGTCAGCCACCTTAGCCTTCCCCCCACAAAATGACTTCATGGTCACACATTTCCTCCAACTACGTGTGATATCAAGAAACAGATTTTTTGTCTGCTACCATTTTTTTTGTCTTGACTCAACTCCCATTCAACACCAAACATTTGCACGAATTCCCTCTCCAAAACCTTCCCATAGTCTCCACCAAATTATTTAATTGAATTTATTTTATTTAACCCATTTCTAACATAAACACGGCAGCCCTTGGCCTCACGGCAGAAACAAAAAATCCATGATGTATGCCCCCACATTTTTCCCCGTAAGATAATGCGTAGAAAGGAACGTTTTTCCCATGAGGCTCAAATTGTAATATTCCTGGAAATTTCCTTCCCGGTCAGTCCTCTGATAATTCCCTCAAAAAGGTCCTCTATTTATAGAAATTGTAAAAAAAAAGAAGATAGGGAATGACCCCAAGGGGAAAATACGTAGAATTGTATGAATGAAAAATTTATGAATGGGATGTTCCAGTTATATTTAGTTTAGTCATATTATGATTATTATTTTTTGTCTAATAATTGATATTATACACGCTTATTAGTGTGTTTAAACCCCTGCTTTACCCCCTGAATATACTGATATTGGATCAGAGGAAGCTGGAACAAAAAGGGAAAAAAAGATTTACAGTCACTAAACTGCTACTACTAACCATCTTCTTTACTACTGCACCTTGTGCACATATGTTCAAAGAATAGCCTTAGGCCGCACGGAGGTCACCGCAGATAAAAAAAAATAACATTGGAGTGTCTAACAGAGAATTGTGTGTGTGTGTGTGAGGATGTTTTTGGGATATCCTAGTTAGCTCTAGGCAAAGGAGGCATCATTGTATCGACCATTTTTCGCGTCTGCCGCCTACCCCCAGGCAATAGATCCTGCATTTTTAACCAAAAACTACTCATTTTCCCCCCTGGTAGCTATATTTGTATGTATATGTCATGTGAAAGGCTTGATGTAACACCTCTTCATCTCTCTCTCTCTCTCGTCTTTCAATTTCTTCACAAAGATTTCCCACGTAATTGGTCTCACCCCACTGGAAATTCTCTTATATTACAAATTTTGTGCCCACTACTTTTACTACATTTAAGTGTGTGCAGGGAAGCAGTCAACTTTTTTTTAGGGGAAAAAAGGCTCACTTTGTACACATTTGTTCAACACTACCGCTATTACAAGAATGAATGAAAATAGCGGAGAGAATCTTTTGGTCCAGTTCATTTCGTTGTTAAATGGACTTTTATGCCCTTAATAGATTAAAAAGCCTCCTGGTACGTGCACCCACTTGTGGATGAGTGATTTTTCGTCCTTTTACGATTTAATTTTTTTTTCCATGAATTCATTTTACACATGGTTGAACATGTAAATATAATTTTCTATCCCCTCCCCCTCCTCCCTTCTACAATTTGCTATATTTCCCTCTTTTCCTCTCCTGTTAACCCGTTGAATCCTATGAGACATCCCCCTCTCGTGGATTTGTTTTTCGTTAATAAGAATAATAGTAATAATTATTATTGGACAAGTTCTTCTGCGGGAAACATTCTTTTTTTTCTTCATACGAAAAAAAAAAACAGAAACAACAAACCTGACAGACAAACAAAGTTTTAATGGACCTTGTTAAAACGATGGAATAGCGCCTGGCATCATCCCAAACATTATGCAAAAACCTGATCCTTGTCTACTAACAAGCATTATCATATTACATGGTAGTGAATGACTAGTTTTATTCCCAAGGAATATTGTTGACGGTTTTGTTTCTTTCGCGTTTCTTAGTGTTTAACACACACACACACATACAACCGTCATATAACCATTGTCCCAGACACAAATGGTTGGTGGTAACATTGTAGTTGAAGTAGTCACAATGTAGGGGGAAACATGATTATTATTATTATTGCCATTATATAATATTGGGTGATGGACAAGGTAGGAGGAAAAAAACTCTTTTTTTTTCTTCCTCCTTGCTTTCTCAATGGTTTGCAAATTGTTTTTCATACCTCAAGAATTCCGGATTAACAAGAAACTAAATTTTTCCTCTGCCAAGTCCAGGCCGGAATCCTCAGGTCATAATTCCTAACCCTTTCCCATGGGATAGCTGCCATTATTATGAATAATATTTTTCTAACAAATGATTATATTTTTTTTTGGTAGTCCAAACCGTCTGGTTTCATTTAAGATCAATCTCATCTTTGACGGGATATGACGGATGAGAACGGATATTTTGTTTTCAAATACAATTGGCACAAATTTCTTTTAGTACCCCATTTAACATCCTTCTGGTTATACGGGGAAAATATGGAATGAAGTGAACCCCCAAAAAAATTGCCAGCATATCCTGTCAGATGAATTACAGCCCTAAAATTTCATATTTCACTATGGCAAAACCCTTTGGCCATCAGTCTCATAAAAAAAATGCTTTATTTATACTGGAAAAAAATAGGGATGAATTGTTGGAGACATTTAGTATTTGTATCCAGTAAAAAAAATTTAAATAAAGTTTCTGGCACAATTTCTTCGAAGATGCTCCCATGGTAAATGGAAGCACTTTCCAAGGCTTCCGATCAATATGGGGAAGGAATGTATTGGAGAAGGCTACCAGAGCAGGGCTGGCTATAGGACTAAAAGGAAAAAAAAGAGGGAGGAATATGGGAGAAAGAAAAAAAATTGTGACTACAACATAAGCTCTACTTGATTGAATATCTTCTTGACTTGCTCAAGCATTGGATTGGATGGGAAAGGAAGGAAAAAGTATCTGATTACAGAATGCTCCCTACAATAGCAAATAGCTATGCTTCTAAAAGCGTTTCGTAGGAGGTGAAATGACCATTTGACTATACATATCTTTGTACACATTTATATACACACATTTACTACATAAATGTTGGAGAAAGACCAAGTAGGGTGTTCCAAGGGGCTGGGTCTCTCTCTCAATTTCTTTTTTTCCAGGTTTTTCTTCTCGTTTCATCTCATACATGTGTATAGTAATAAGGACTAAAAATGATTTTTTTTTTGGAGAAGCCTCATGCCTTCTGCCGTTTAACCCCTGTGAATATGCATGGAGTCAAAGTGATGTGAGTGGATAATAATCATTTACTTACTTCTCAAATTATCTCTTCACCATTTTACTCTCTCCCTCTGAGCCTATCAACCATTTTAATATGGGAAGTCATATTAGCAGTAAGAAGTATGGTTTAGTATTTAATTCTTCCTTTTCATGTATTGTAAAAAAAAAAATTGTGGCTCTTCCCCCCACTCAAAGATGGAGTGTTGGAAGGAGATTTGTACAAGGCAAAAAAAAATGGAGATTTCTATTCTCTGGAATAATTAGGAGGGAAGCACGTAGGGATTCTCTCTTAGAGTATAACAATTATAGATTATCCCCAAAGTTGAGTTTAAACATGAGTTTTTTGTTTATTTCCCTGTCTTTTTATTCATTAAAGACATTACGTATACACACGCACTTTTTGGGCAAACACACTTGTAACAAATCTTCAAATATTTTTTTTTCTCTCTTTCCATTTCTTTCTCTCTCCCTCTCATTTCATCCTAGTGGAATTTTTTAATTGCACCTGTTTTATGAGCTCTGGGGAAAACACCCAATCTTACTTTACTAACTACTAACTACTAACTTCTCACTTGTGAAGCGAGTGCCTATTCCCTCGTCTTGTTAGGTGTCGTGTGGAAAACACGTTTTTTTTGCTATGAGAAAAACGACGAGTCTTTTTGGATAAAATCCATGGGAGCGTGTCTTTTGGACGTGCGTATGGCATATAAAAGAGGGTTAATGGTGCTCGTTTTTGTCTTTTTTGTCTGCGAAAATATATTAAAACAGATTTCAAGATGTCATTTAAGTCCTTGTAATCATCATTTTAATTCCTTCTCTCCAAGTTTTTATTCATTTGTCTCCATCATCCTCTCACCCGTGTGTTTTTTTCGTATCTCTTTTCTCCTATCTTATACCATATCTATTCCAACTTTTTATTGCTTTCTCTTTTCATCTCTCGGTGACATCTCTTTTTCTCTCATTTGTTTAATATCTTTTTACCGTGATTTGTCATCCTTTATCTAACTCTTCATTCTTCCTCCTCTTCTTCGTCCCTTTTTTCTCATTCTGTCCCGTAATTACCCGGATTTGGGGCTACTTTCATCCCCGACTCTTTACTCTTACTACTGTAACGGATTTTTCCGCTTCTTTTTTTTTTTTTTTGTCTTTCTAATTTTGAACTCTCAGATTTCCCGTATTTCTAATGACTTTCTTCTTTCTCTGTCTTCCCTTTCCCTTGTCTGTTTCTCCTTTTTTCTTCATTCTCGATCTCGTTCATTTTCCTATTGCTTTTCTTTCCCCCTTTTGTACTTTCTCCTCCGTTCGTCTTTCTCCAATCTATTTTTTTTTTAAGAATCTCCTCTGCCCCTTTTCCTCCTACTGTATTTTCTTGCACTTAACCTGCCATCCGATTTGTCACTCACGCTCAATTAAAAATCCCTCGTGCCTCTCCCGCTTTCCACCAATGTTTCTATCTCTCTTTATTATTAATAAAGCTTTGAGACAAGGACGACGAAGAGTGAATAGAAAAAAAAATTGTGTACCTGCAAAGCTTAAAGGGAAGGTAATGAAGAAAATTATTTACTGCTTGTAACCATTTCTCGCTTACATCTTTATACACCTTGTGTATATCACCCAGACATTAGAGAGGGAGAGAGAGAGAGAGAAAGAGAGACAGGGCAAGGAACAATTAAATGTTTACATGTTCTCAGTGTACTTTGTTTGAATTATGAGACACGGACCCATACAAATGTCCTGTCTCTCTTTCCTGCCTTTATAGCATCGTTACAAACATAGAAATATATACATGTATATATATTTGTTCATTTTGTTTGGACGCCTTTTGCGAGAAAGGCGTCACTGTCTCTCCTTCGTCGTCTGTTTGCAATGAGGCGGGTGAGAGGAGAGAGAGAGAGAGAGAGAGAGAACACAAGGAACATTATAATATATTTGTTTGCTTCTCTTGTAAGTGTGCACAGTAATGAACGGACGTGGTCGGAGGAGTTATCAATCATTCAATCGCTAGCTACAAAGTAAAAACTTGATAAAGTCCACCCATGTAATTTGGAAGAGTGAAAATTCCTTTTTTTTTTTTTACTTTGTGTCTCTCTACGTCTCCTCTCTCTCTCTCTTCTCTCCCCGTCTTTTTATCTCTCCTCTTTCTCTCTCTCTGTCATTTTACACTCCAATCCTGCCTCCTACTCCCTCGACAAAAGTTGTGCCAGTAAGTAATACTTCAATTTGTTTCGTGTCATCCTTGGCGTTTGAAGTTAAAAAAAATGGGGTTTTTATGGGTTTAAACTCCTTCCTTGAGATGTGTCAGTATTGGGAGAAAATTTTCATTTTATGTGTGGCTACACACTTTTTTGAACGTTTTTTTTTCTGTTGTCTTTGTCTCCACATTTCTGGTCATACTTTCAAACACCAAGTGTAACTTGACAAGGAACGAACAGGGATGGGGATGTGTGTGAGAAGGGAAAGAGTTGCCTGTACCAAAAAGTTGAAAAACCACGTTGAAGATGTGCTATTGTAGGGGGGAATAAAATAGCAATAAAAGGGATCTTTTGTCACTAAATTATGTCTACTTACAAGAAGGGAAATGTTCATTGATAATTTATTTGAGGAATGAAAAGGAACCAAAAGGAAAAAAACAATGGGGATCTTATATATACATTTTTATTGGAGAGAGAAAAAAATAGATTTGGTGTGATTTCAAGTCTTACGTCAACGTATTGGTGGATAATGGATATGAATGCATGATTTCATGGGCGGTGGAGTTTTCCAAAAAAAAATTGTAGTATAGTATTAGAATTTTGTTTGAATAAGGTCTAACAGGGTGTTTGGTCGTATACGCCTATAGCATACTTATAGATTTTCGTAGTAATAACGTAGGAAGGAAGTGTGAAAGTAGTTGCAGTTTGATTTGTAGACGGCACATTTGCCTTTCCCCCCTCTAAGGAAGGTTATTCAGTTGTACAGGGTGCAATAGGGAAGCATTCGGAGTCCCTCGGGCGGTTTTCCCTCTACGATTGGCAGATCAACCCTGGTTAAATCAAATCTTATCAATTAAGGACCATTCAGAGTCGGGAAATGATTTACTTTGTAACTTTTAAGAGAGGGAGAGAGAGAGGATGAAGAATTATAGTCATTTATTTACTCTCAAATCAGCTCTGGGTCCAAAAGAGGGGAGACATGGCAGGAAATTGTGCTAAAATTAAGTTTGTCGTCCTTTACTCTCGTCTATTCATTGGGAAGTCAGAGATGTCGAATATGACATGAAAAATGCACTTTTCATGTCTTGAAAGCATTGATTTTCCCCCTTTTCCACATTTCCCTCTCCAACCCAACTCTGCCTTGTATCTGTCACCGCATTTCTCGTTAGGTTAGACCCACAGGGAAAAATTCCGAAAAATGCATTCTATAAAATTATCCAATTTCCACATTCCTTCCCCCAACTTTTGCAAACATTCTAAAATATGAATCATATCCCCGGGGAATTTTGGCTCTTTTTCTCCCTGCACAAAAACACTAGTAAGTATTTAAAAAACCTCCTTAGTCAATGAATTGGCCTTGTATCAATAAATGTCCTTCAATTCCCCCCCCCGATGAAATAAGCAATTAACTGCCCTTAAGACTTAAAAAGGAAAAAAAGAGTCCACTATTAAAAATTTAACAAACCATCCCCATACCCAAGCACCAGATGACACATTCGGAATTGCATTTTGTATAATTAAAAGTTATTTTTTCTTAAATTGAAACCCTCCACAAATATGAGTTACTGTCATATGGGGACGTATGTAAAGTGGGATTATTTTTCCCATTTTTTTTATCTACTCTACTATTTACACCAATCTATTATATCCTTTTTTCCTTATCACTTTCTGATGGCAACTACGCAGTAGCTTTTTCTCAAGAATTGGAAAGGTTAAAAAGTAGGTGTGTGTTTTCTTCAGATTTGAGTCAACATTTTGGGAGGCACCTACTATCTGCTCGAGTAGTAAAAAGTGGGTAAAAAAATGAGTGTGAGCATATCTGTGTAGTCATAAATATATGAAATATAATGAGAGAGAAATAAAGGAGTCAAGAGAGGGGAAAAGTGAGTAAGTGGTCTTGTCCGTACGCCGACGATATGTGTATGTGTGAGCTTGACTCAGAGAGAGAGAGAGAGAGAGAGAGAGAGAGAAAGAGAGAGACAGAGAGAGAGAGAGAGAGTACTAGAAGAGAATTGGAAAGAGAGGGGCCCTGTTCATGTTTGTATTTAGTGGTAGTAGTTGAAGTTGTGCTTTGGTAGTAGTTGTGAGTGATGTAACAGAAGGGAGAGAGAGAGAAAGGGAGAGAGAGAGCAGAGAGAGAGAGAGAATGATTTTCGGGGCATGAATATCCCGAAGCAACAGTTTCGGGGAGAGAGTGAGAGAGGTTATATTTAATGTGATATAAGCTAAGATGTTCCTATCCCAAAAATCTCAGTTTACCTCCTGACTGTTGAGGGGATAGACACGCGACTTGGTTTGAGCATGGCCAGAGCACTTGCTTGGCTATAGGTGGTGAGTGTGAGGCCTTTCCTCTTGTACCAGTAGTGGTGTATATCAATCCAACACATTGTTGTCAGCCACATTGTTGATACTATTGTCTACTACCACCATCACAGTTTTTTTCCCTCTTCTTCATCTCCTATTCCTTCGTGTGCCTCAATTGAAATCCAATATTTGGAAAAAGTTCCTCTCTTCCTTTTTTTTTTTGGAATATTTCTTTAACCCACCTGGGGAAAACCTCAAATTGTTTTTTTTTTCGGAAGGGGAGAGATTGACTAAAAATATAGTGGGGCAAAAAGCACTGGATAAAAATTACAAAAATATACATTGTTAGTGGTTTTTTCTCTTCTATGGAAGTTTGTGAGTTTTTTTCTCTACACATTTGTTTGGAAAGCCGGCATTGCCTTCTTGGGACCAAAGGATTAATGTAGAATGTGTTTGTGCCTGTGAAAATGTGACGGAGTACTATCAGAGCGGGATTTGTTCTCTTTTTGGGGGGTGGATGGAATTTTTTTCCGGGGACTTCAATTTCAACTGGAAGCATTTTCCCACTGCATTTCCTCGTGCTGAAAAAAAAAAAAGTTCCCTTTTTGTGCTTTCTATCATTAAATTGTGTAAAGAGCTCTTGTAAAGCCTTTACTGTAGGTGCTCCCACTTTGACTGTGATTTTTCCCTTAGTTTTTTTTACCACGAACGTGGCTAGTAGCATTCTTCCGTGAAAGTGACCGTGTGAAAAAGGGGTGTTTTCTCTATCATGTGTGCAGTACCTATATACACGCCTTTTTCTTAGACCTCAACATGTGAATTAATTCCTTTTTTTTTTGACCGTCTGGAAAAAGTTGAGAGAAAAGTTGAGTGTATCCCCCAATAATATGGAGTGGCTCATTCATGGGTTGACACTTTTATGCAGGAAAAATCATAGACATTTAAATTCTCACTTTTCTCCGACTCACAATAACTTCTTGACAATCGTCTGTTCTTGGCGGATCTGTAAGGATACTAGCTAATAAAGGGGAAGAGGGGGAAACCTTTGGAGAAGAAAAAAATTAGGATAAAAAATCACCTGGGTTGGTTGGATGATTCCGGTGGGTGTTGTCAAACAATGAAATGCACCGATGAATGTTTCCCGCAATATTTGACGGTAACGCTGGATACATTTTTTTAGAGTATATTTTATTATCTTCCTGCAGAAAATTTGGCTTTCTCCAATGGAGAAAGCGAGCTACAGCTCCATATTTAAAAGAAAGTAAACAGGGCGCAGAATGCAAGAAATTCTAATCCCTCTCTCTATCTAGTCCTTCTCCTGTTTTAATCCCTAATTATTTCCCCATGAAAAAATTCGTCCCCTGCCCACAAAGAATGCTTTGTAATTAAAGACTCTTAACTGGGTAGACTCTTGACAGTAATGGCTCTTAACTGTGATTAATTTCTCACCAAAACATCCCATGCCCGAATTAACTGAGAATGAAACGGGTCTCCAGAGCCTTTTTTTTTGAGAGAAAAAAATTGAAGGGGTGAGAAAATGTGGGAAAATAGGAGGATTTTCCCTGCGATTTTGCAAGCCCCATATAGAAATTGAGGGTGATATACTGATTACATACAGATATTCCCAATACTTGACATTTCCTGGTGTCTCCAGTAGATTTTGGTGCCTATGTATCAACACGGATGATGAGACTTATAAGCCAGAACAATGGATAAGTGTGTGAGAGTATTTGAGAAGGGGAAAAGGGGGACATTGTCCACAAAAGGGAGGATTGAGGGGTGAGAAAAATAAAATGAATTACTACATGATGCCATATGTATTATTTTGTTACAGGAGCGGGTGAGTAGCCACGGAGGTTCTTTAGGTGCCATAACAACAATTGGATCAGCAGCTTCTGGTGGAACTGCTTCTTTCACATCAGCACCAAGGATGACACCGACGACAGACTTCCAACCACCTTACTTCCCACCACCATTTCCTACGTCGCAACAAATAGATTTCCATGCGGCTTCTCATCTTACCGCCGCTGGGAGTGACCCATACTCCCAGCTCAACTCTTTACACCAGCAACATTACCAAGTAAATACACTCGTGGTCTTTTTCCTTTTTCTTATTATTTTTTAACTTTTTTTTTTATCTTCCCATTGGAAATTTGATGTCTGAAAATGCAAAATGCACGGTGAATGTAAGTCTAAAAAGAAAGCAATTTATTAGGCACGAGAGTGTCAGTTGGTCAGATATAATTCGAGGGAGAATAAAAGTACCTCTCACCGTCAGTTATTTTTTGCGATTTAGAAACAATACAAAATTGAAATTAGAGTTCCAAAACATTTGTTTTCAAGGCATAACATTTTACGCTGTTGAAAAACTCCATTTTACGGATTTGTATATGTATAGGCTTCCCAGTTTTCTTTAACGTAGTGGAAGTTCCAGAAATGTGGAAAGCCAGTGGATGTTTTAGGGAATTTTAGGGAATATAATAGGTCCATTTTAGGCTGTAGTTTTTAAAAATACATACCGAGCTTTCATAAATGGAAGCAAATTTGTAGAAAAATAGAGATGTGCTTGTTCGTTTGCAGGAAATTTCTTTTATTTCCAGTGCTTTGCAGGGAATATCCGTGTAATTTTAAATCATCTGACCAGAATATCCGTGTATTTCTAATGTTTTGCAGGAAATATTCCTATATTTTGAATGTTTTGTCGAGAATGCCCGTGTATTTCGAATTTGAATGGAATACCCTTTAATTTCAAATATTTTGTAGGAAATGACCTTTAATTTCAAATATTTCCTAGGAAATACCCGTGTATTATAAATATTTCGCAGGAAATACCCGTGTATTTCCAAAGTTTTGTAGATAATATTCCTGTATTCCGAATATTTAGAAGGGAATACCCATGTATTTCAAATGTTTTGGAGGGAATACGTATATAATTCAAATGTTTTTACGGAAGTACCCGTATATTTCAAGTACGTTGCAGGGAAGACACTTGCATTTTGATTGCTTTTTCCAGGGTATTTGTAATATTAATTTTTTAAAAATTAATGTCCATGTCCATTACTCTTTGTAGGGTCATCAGTTAGCTCAACGTTCACCTCACGAAGTGATAAGGCGGAGCGATGGAGAAAGTATTCATGTCTCAGCAGCATCGAACATGCATGCTGCCGCCACGGCAGCCGGCTTCTACGAGTCTAATAGGAGAGAATACACGATTCGGAGAGCGGATGTCTTAGTTCCGGCGGGCCATGTCTCTATAGATGGTCAGGATTCCCTTGTCATTCACAATGCCATAGCAATGGACGATGGACAGGTTGGTGGTGCTACATCTCCGTTTATCATTCCTCATGTTTTGGTGAGCGTGAATGAATGTTTTTGCGTGGTTGCATGCTCTTAACAAAATTCATATTTTAAAAAAACAAAATCAAAAGGCGACATTTCTCTCCTTTCCTTCATTATATGTATACATTATGTCTATAGTCATTTACAATTATAAACCTTATCCTCCACATTTCCAGTGCATGCATATGTAATTTTTATGTACATACCAATAGTTTAACATAAGGAAAATGGTGTAGTTTTTAAGACAAAGGATACTATCGGGAATTGATGTGTCTTTTTCTATACATTCACATTATTGTAGAGCAATTGTTGTTGAACATAAATATTTTGTTCCAGAAGAGGAATGTTGTTGGGAACCATTAGCGTAAAAAAAAACGGATGTAAACACACATAATAGATTTCCCCTCTGAGAGATCAAGGGAGTTTGTCTCTCTCTCTTGTAAGATTGCTTCCAATCAAAGTCAAACCACTAATTACAATTTTTCTCATGATTTTTACCACCACTAAAACTTTTCATGAGCTTCATGAGTACAATCATTCTCTCGGTATAGATGAGCATGGGACCATTGGAGTATGTAATGTACCTTGTATAGGCCCATCATACGCGTACATTGTTGTAGGTACTAGTAGGGCATTATAACCCTGTGCTATATATCTCTGTTTTCGTACGGACAATGAGAATAACAATGGATATTTTGTATATTTGCATGTGTCACTTCCAATATATTTCATTCTCTCTCCGTTTACTTTGGAAGGATTTTTTTTATTTCACCAACTGTTCCCCTACACGATAATCACTCTTGAGCTGAATTGCAATTTGAAGAGAGACAGTAACAGCAAAAAAGCGTAATTTAGAATAGAAGGGAAAAGGAGGAAGTTAAGGAAATTTTCAGATTGTTGAAAATTTTTGAGGTTTTTCTGACCATCATTATCCCCCATATGAATCTAGTATTGTGTTTTCACTATTTTCATCTCTCTCTCTCTCTTGTTTTTTGTGCCCCGTTTTGTCTCTTCTTTTCTCTTGCTCTCTCCGCATTTTGCGTCTCTTTCTACATTGTGTTCCATCTCTCCTTGATGATCCCCACCTCTTTCATGGAATCGCCCTGCTTTATCTCTCTCTTGGAAAATCCCTTTTTCTGTCTCTTTCTCTCTCTTTCTGTCTTTCTCTCTCTCTTTCTGTCTTTCTCTCTCTTTCTCTCTGTCTTTCTCTCTCTCT
>JAQGBT010002736.1:0-22656 GCA_034698585.1 Disparrhopalites patrizii | reverse complement strand
CGTTTGACCCCTATAACGACATTCTATGCTTTTCTTCTCTGCTTTTGGTAAGTATTAATTATTATAATAATTACTATGATAAACATAAATTATAATTTATAATTAATGTTTTTGGTGCCATGTAAGATATGTAAGTACTCCAGAAAAAAATGGATGCATACATGTTATAACTATAATGATCAACATCAGATGAACTAAGTTAGTTCGTTTTGTTTTTAACAAATTTTGCCTGTAGTTTGTTTTGGAATTTGTCTTACGTATACTTTTAGCCACTTTTGGTTCTTAAACGAGGAAATGCTTTTTTCAACTGATGAGGAACTATATGCGAATGAAGCGTATACTGCTGTTTTCTTACTGATAACCAAAAGTCCAAAATTGTGCTTCACTGTGTGACAAATGTTTTTCGGAAGTCCAATTGGTAAATTTTCCAATTTAAAAAAAAACGCTGGAGCTTCTAGTCTTGCAAACGCACACCAAAATTTTTACACTACTGTTTGTCCCCGTATCAGTCAAGAACTGACGCTTATGGACAAGTATGGAAGTTGTGACCGATGGACGAGAAAGGACGTCACGGACAATGGTGTGGGTTCCTCCATTTGTCCAATGGCCACTTCGTCCAGGGCCCCCCTAAGTGACCAATCCCATGTGCCGGCTAAAGGTACTTATTGTCCAAGGCAGCAGTTTGTAAGCAGTTTTTTTTACAGCAAACGTTTCGCACAGGACGACATGGGTAAACGTTGGACGCTTGGAAAGCTGCAATTTATTCCTGTATAAATTTTCCCCATATATGAAGAATTTAAAAACTTAAGAAAATAGAATGGAAAAAATTCCTGTCAAAAACGGCTATACTCGCCCAGCCAAGCAGTGAGGTACACAAAATGCCTGTAGGGTCAGTCCGACTAAGCGTAACAATTGCTTTAAAAAAGGATTGCGGATTAACACTTGTCTAGGAAGCTGACTGCATTACGGATTACTTTGTCGAATCAGTTAATTGAGATTTATACATCCCAAAAAGCCATATCAAATACCATATCAAAGCGGAAAGAACCAAGGAAAAACATCGGAAAAAATATGGATTAAAATTCGAATTAAAATACTTATTTTTCCTAATTACGGATACAAATTTAAGTTTCGGATATCTAAAATATAAATTCTAATTCCAACCAAGGAATGACATTCGAAAAAATAGGAATTAAAATTTGAATTAAAATACATGTTTTTCCTAATAATGAATACAAATTTAAATTTCGGATATCTAAAATATAAATTATAATTCCAATACAATTTTATTCAAACATTCAGACATACGAATACGTATTCAAATACTTTTCGAATACTTTTAAAAATTTATTTGTAATACAATCTGGCATAATTTGTAGCGAAAATTAAACGCAAAATCAATAGACAAAAATATAAACTGACTGCGAAAGTCTGATTTCCCAAAATCGATGCCTTTTTAGTTTTAATACATAGTTATATTACTGGAAATTGAAAAAAATCATTGTTGCAATACCTTCATTTTGCAAAAAAAAACTTGCCCCGCATTGGGAATTAACAACATACTGAAACAAATTTCGAATATCAATACAGTATCTCAATCAAAATGTTAACTTTTGAATACGAATTTGAATTTCGAATGTATTTGTAATTATAAATTCCAATTAAAGTATTTTTCTGACAAAAATATGGATACTAATTCCGATTGAAATACTGAAAATATGAATATAATTCCGATTTGAATTCCAATACCGATTCCGATGTCATACCTTGATTCCAATACAATTTTAATAAAACATTCAGACATATGAATACAGTGGACTCTCGCTATAACAACCCTGAAGGGAAGGACAAAAATGGTTGTTATATAAAAAAAGTTGTTATATGAAACATTTAATATGTACACTACATATACGAGGGGCCGTCAAATTTTGAATACGAATTTGAATTTCGAATGTATTCGTAATTATAAATTCCAATTCAAATATATTTCTGACAAAAATATGGATACTAATTCCGTTTAAAATACTGAAAAATATTAATATAATTCCGATTTGAATTCCAATACCGATTCGGATGTCATATGCCTTGGAAAGAACTAGCGTGTACATATATATGCGTATACATAATCATTATTAAAATTTTAGCACCCGGTATTTGCGGAATATAATTTAGAAAATCAGAATTAAAAAATTGCATTAGCATAAACAGGCCCATGTTTAAAGGACAAAGAAAACAAAAGCAAGAAATAAGACAAGAAAATCGGAATCTCCAGCCAAACAAACAGTTTATCTTTATTACGCCTTGAATAAAGCAAAGCCCTGCCGTCCAGAGCCAGTGCGGTTGGCTGTTATACTTATGCAGTAAGCACGTATTATGTAGGTATGTCATATACCGTATGTTCGCAGAACAACGCAACCAGTATTACCACTTCTGTATAGCCTGGCGTATAGACATACCCGCACTAGCTCGTTTAAATGCTAAGACGTCAAGCTTTCAGAATTGGCATGTATTTTGCTTCCACGCCGTTCCGTTTAAAACGTATGGGATGTAAAATGCTTGAAAAAATCACATGTTAGCGTATGGAAGTTAACAAATCAAAAACATACCGTTAATGACATTACATTGCATTCGCGTATTTTCTTCCAGTATAATGTTAATTTTTCCGATATTTTTGTAAGCTTAATGATTTTTATTTTTCTTCCAGTTTTTCACTGGTCCTTCTTGTTCATACATTTTACCAGTCGCAATATTGAACTTCCAGCCGGAGGTTTTATTCCGCAAAATTTTATTTTTTTCTATCAGAAATAACATAACTTGTATGTAAGTACTTTTATTATACTTGTTCAGATCCTTTGATCCATTGGCAAGGTCATTGTTAAATTCAAAGTAATATATAGTCAAAAAATATTCCGCTAACATAAAGAGCCCTTGACTAAAAAAATATTGTCGTCCGTTGGGAGTTTCCGCGGCAGGAGATTGTTTGCGAAAATTGGCCCACTTTTCCACAGATTGTGCATGACGCCTTATTCATACGTTACTATGCTTAAATCTTCATGCAGTTATTTTCCCATACTCGAATATTTATTATACCATTGTAATATTTATAATAAATGCATTTTTTATACAGTCAATTATCTCTATAACGGTTTAGCAAAAAGCAGCCAGAAAACCCGTTATAAGAAAAACCGGTATAAGGAAAACCATTAAAAACGGTCTTAATGGCGGGGGATTCGAAATTACCGAAAAGCCGTTACAGTGGAGTTTGGAGTCTCTCTATAACGTCTCTTTATAACAACATTTCCCTGTAAGAACATTATTTTTCCAGCCTTTCGTACATGTAAGGGTAAGGTGTATATTTATATTTAATGTTCTATATAACAACTGTTCTCTGTAACAACATTTTTCGCCCTTCCCTTCGGAGTTGTTATGTACAGACTCCACTGTATATAGCACGTGAGGGCGTAGCCTATAACCGTTATAGCAAAAATGAATTAAAGGCGGAGATTCAGAAATTTGAAAAAACCGGTATAGGATCTGTGGGCGTGGCCTAAAACAGCTACACCAAAAGACATTTATTGGTCAGGGATTCAGAGCTACCCAGGTATATTGAAAAAACCGTTATAAAACAACCGTTATTATAGAGGACGATTTTAGCATTGAAATGGTCTCGGGCGGGTTTGTGAACACCGTTATAGTGCGAAAACCGTTATAAGGAGGTCCGTTATAGAGAGAATTGACTGTAAACTTATAATAACTAACAAAATATTTTTTTTGTTAACCACCATATGTTTAACATGTGATATTTATTCACATCCCATGGACCCATACTCTTTAAGAAACGGAAAGGTTTTGAATAAAAATCCTTATCAATTCTGAAAACATGACTTCGTAGACTTCCAACGAGCTACTGTTCATATGTATATGCCTTGCAATGAGAAGTTATAAGCGGTGGAGCCAGTTGCGCTTTCCAGCGAACATACGGTATATTCTAACCGCACAAAAGGCTTATCCCTCGCGGGGGGAATTTTTCCTACATAACAACGTCAATAAGATATGTACATATATACATAATATGTATACACAAATTTCCCACGAAATAGGATATTTACCTCCAAGCCTAAAGGGTTTTGTGTGTCCAAAGGGTTATATATCCCCAAAAAAAACCTTTCATCTATATAAATGCATATGAAATATAAACTCGTATATGTGGCTCTTTACAGATAAAAAGACCCGGCAGGAAATTTCCCTGAGCTACCCCTCTTATGTCCTGGACTTTTTCAAAGGGGTAAATCGACCTTCACATGATCCAGAAAAAAAGTAAACCCATTTCTCGTCTCTCTAAATATCATGGATAAAAAAAATACCCCTTTTTTTCCCTCCGAGCTTCTGTCAATGAAAGGGAAATGGTCGGGTTTCATATGCCATAGTAAAAATGTTTTTTTTTTTTGGAGGATATATTCATATATATACTTTCTTTGAAGATATAATACATACGAATAAAGGGTTAAATTTGTATATATATACCTGTGCCAACGTGTAATATATAGGCCTTTGCTGAGGCTGTCGACTCTCCAGTTTCACGTTGGGACTGCTCGGGTGAGGATTTAGAAGTTCTCCGGGTATTTTTCGGTTGTTTTTTGTGTGCGAAAAAAAAATAAACGGGGAAGCAAGGGGAAAGTGAATATTCCCGGGTTTTTCTAGAGGGAAAGTACATATATACGTATAAAAACGAGATACTTTGGATAGATATATTTCTGAGGATAAATAATATACAGAAACGTGGAAAAAATGGATTTTTTTTCTTACTCTTCCCTTTAACCCGCATGTTGTTGTCTTCTCCGGAGCTTGAAGATGGAATGAGAGAGGAAAAAAACCCGCCCAAGTCCCTGTAATCTACCCATTTCCGGTTTTTCCGGGCTTTTTGCGTCTGTACGTGCAGAAAACTTTTTTTTCCTCCCGTTTTCTCCCGTTTTTTTCTTCTTTCTCGGCTTTTCCTTCGGGTCGATCCATAACCCTTGTTTGTCTTGGGGGAGCTTTTGTGGATTTTAGTCTGTCGGACAGTATTATAAAAGATCAAATGTTAAAAAAGCATTTTTTTATAAATAAAATAATCTCGGATGTACCGATATTTGTGGCAAGGGGGGAAAGCGGTGTTTTTCGGGTGACTTTTCCTGGTGATTTTAGTGATTTTACGGGAGAAAATTAAGTGTTTTGTTTTGGAACTTTTGCTGGGAAATTGGATCTGAGGAATAAAAGTCTGAAAATTACTTGCAACAATTAAAACAGCTAATAAATAAGAAGATCAGGAGCGGAAAATCAGTAGTGAAAAGGAGAAAATTGAATCTATAGCCAGGATTAAGAATATCGCATCTAAAACACCAAAAACGTTGTGGAAAATCAAAACTAAAACATCATAAACGTTGTAGAAATTCAAAAGTGTCGAGAAAACCACAAGTAACATCAATTGGAAAAATCCAAATAGTAAAAACTTAAAAACTATAAGAGTAGAAACTAAAAATTTGGATCAAGAATCAAGTTCAAAAAGGCTCAGAACCTTCAAAAACGTTGGATCAAATAGCAAATCCAAAATAAATCCAATTGTTGTTTTTTTTAAGTCTTCAAAAGGACCAAAACTCAATTTGCTGTGTGAATTACGAACATTTTAAAAATACAATTGGACTAATTTTAATTGTATAACTAATTGTATATTATATGTAGTGCGACGTTTTTGAACCTGTCCATTTTTGTTGTTTCTGGTCATAATTTTAATTGGTGGTTGTGAACAATTTTTGAGAGTGTTGTTTTCCAACGTTTTTTATTTCATTATTGCCATTTTTCCTTCAACCGCAGTCTGTCATCAGCATTTATCTGCCGGAGTTTTTTATGTGAATTTTTTTTTATAGTTTGTGTGTTTTTTATCATACATTTTTTATCATCCCCGTAAAAACGCTGTTCGGCATTCTACCCGCAACTTTCTCATTGTCCAGAACGAGTTCTTGCGGTGGTTTCAAGATCCTCCTTTTACATTTTTAGAAGCTTTACCCAACCACGCCTGTGTACTTTAAACATTTAAAACATCTTCGACCGCTTGGTAAGTTCCCCGGTTTTTTTTACATTTTTTAGTACTCAGTCTTTCTTGGTCTTCCTTTTTGTTATTCCAGAAATACCCTCGGTTTGTAACGGCAAAAGGATTCCAAAAACATACGGTTGTGATACGTAAAAATGTAAAAAGGATGACCTATAGAAGATTAATCCATGTAACATTTTTGGCATTTTTATTTGAGTATATGCAATATACTGAGTCAGTTGTCAGTACAAGAGACTCTCCGATAGGACCAAAAGGGAACTAAATTGGGTGGAATGGAATTTTGTGTATGCTTTGATGAAAGTAATAATAATAATATTGGTTATATTTTTCAGTATATATACATTTAGGTATATGTAATCAGGGACCCGATCTATACAATCTAGACTGAGAGACCAAGGACAAAGAAGGCGATTTGACATTTCGAAAAGAGGACAACTCCCGTAATAATAATCATGTTGGTCGATCCCACCTCCCACACATCTACATCTACAGATTGTCTGCTGACTCTATATGACATTGTCCATTGAGTATATTATGATTATTCTGTATAATTGTCGATGATATCACTAACGAATGTAGTATGCCATCCTCCAATAGCTCATTCATAGTTGAAATATGCAACAACAAAAAAAAGGAAAAATATATAAGAACTCTGATCACGCATTTTTTTGATCATGCAAAGAGCCAGATGTAGGAGTTGAATGGCAGTAGTATAGTAGACATATTAGGTAACCGAACAGTTACAACAGCTATCTTCTAAGTTATAGTCCTTTGGGTCATATGATAGATGTTTAAGAGGGAATCAACGTTGGGATATTTTTTTTTCTCGCTAAACATTTGTTTTTAAGAGCTTATTCCTGTATGTATCTATCATGTGGATGCTTTTGAAGGGGTGAAGCCGCCGTTTTTTGGCACAGAAATTGAAAAGTCTAATTTGGAAACTTATGTGTTCACATATACGTACCTTTGTATACAGACCAAAGGCAAAAGGTATAAGGACAAGGATAAAATTAGCTTGAATTAAAAAAAATGGGAGACTCTTTAAAGAATCTGCTGAAGAATCACTTCTTGGTTACTTTTTTTTTGAACAAAGTGTATGTAAATACATGTGATATTCGCGAAAATCTGTTTTGGTAAATCACATAAGACGGTTTGTAAGAGGATCAAAGAGGATTTTTTTGATACAATTCTGTGGTGAATGCAGGTTTATTCTACAACTAAATCTCATTATTTTTTTCAGGGAGTAAGAAAATAACAAAAGGTTCTTTTTCGGAATTCTTTTCCCTCTTGGATGTATGGGACCAGCGATTGGACTTAAGCTTATTCACCGACAGTTCCTCTTTCTTCGTGGGTGTTGTGATTTCTTTTGAACGTGATTAGTCCAATATTGGAAGATTTTTGACATGGCAAAGAAATCCGAAGACGACATCAAGATGAGCAAAGAGGACATCAAGATGAGCAAACGCTTCAAGAAAGGACTCCGACCGCCCGTGTCGGCTCAAATATTCTCAGCATTTGGTAAGTATACATTGAAACAGCTTCTATATAGGAAAAAAGACGTGTCATGATTAAAAATACATGAATTTTTTGTCCCCTTTTAAAAATATGAGAGAACGACAATTTACATTTGGTTTTACAAGTCGTCTGATGGTGGGGGAAAGGAGGCTTTTTTCTTAATTGTTATCTTTACTTCTGTCAGAATCCCCGCACGTGTTTCCCTTTGGGGAGATGCGGAGAGAGCAAGGTTAATTACCACACGTTAAATACATAATGAATGCAGGATACTTAGCAAACCTAAAATGGTTTGTTGGATCTCGAGATTTTTTTTTTTCATTTTCTTTTTTTTTCGTGTATTTTATGAATACATAACATTTTTTGCAGAGTCAATGTGCAAAGAATTAATTATCATATTCATTTCTGAATACAAAATGTGTACCATGAGAGGAGGTGTGTTTAGCTGGTAATTACATTTGAGTCATCCTTTTTTTTTCTACAGACAGAAAATACCGTTTGGGAAATATTTGCATAAAGGCCAAAAGGAAGGATTTTATGAGAAAAGAGCTCATTCGTTGTATGCATGGTGTGGGTGTTGTCCGTTCACATTTTTTCGATTTTATTTTATATTTGTATCTGTTTGTAAGGTTTGTAGAGCAGTGTCGTCTCTCCCAGCAAATTTTTTGTCGTTTGTTGACGATTTGTCCCCCAAATTCGGGCTTTAAATTCCGCGTAGCTTTTCGAGGCTTTCCTGTTTTTTACAGTGTCAAAAGTCATTATTTTCAAGCAGGTCGACTGCCGATTCGTTTTTTAACGAGTTCATGTTTTTATGATTTCTATTTCGTGCCCAGAATTTATTCTCAAAATATTATTCATTCCTTGATGTTTATGTCATTTGTTTACTTTAAGAGTTGCGGCGTTGACACTTTATTTGACTGAGAAGGAATTCCGCATTTTTTCTTTAGTTACATATTTACTCTTTTTTTTAAACTATTTACACACATGAGCCCGTGACGAGCTTACTTAACGATAAGGTATACTTTTATGAGAACGAGTTTAGGGAAGTATTTACACGGCAATTAAAATGTTGCTAAAGAAAGCAGTCAATTGTATCTATTTTCAAACTGCCATTAACTCAAAAGTTTCAAGGGTATAAAAATTTCACATCCATTGGTATATGCACCTATGCACATATGTGTAATTATAGTAGCAACTGATGTAAGTACCTATAGACATTCCAAAGGTTAGACCGTTTCAAATGACCTTTTACAAAGATTGGCATACCTCCCGGAAAATTTCTGCTCAACCTTTAGTGATTTGAAAGGAGAAACTGTTTCCTGGACGGAAATCCGGGTGGCAAATTTTTTTTGGCAAAGTCGCGTCAAGTAGTAAGTAGGTACATATGCATAAATGCATATGTATGCATATATGCGGTTACATTTTCGTTATGGCTGCATTTTATTTCAATTTAAACGCATTTTGCATGTCACTCTCGTGTTTTGGATTGGGTTTCTATTTCCAGCGATTGAATAATCTTGTATATCAGATAATGTTTTTGTAGCTACTGCATAATAATATCCCAAAATCTCCTTGATCTAATAGCTCATCTCCGGGGATGACTGCAAGCTGCAAGGTTGTTGTAAAATGTGGTTGATGCTCTGCAGAATGAATCATTGCCCGGAGGAACTTTTGTTTTCAACATGCACATTCCACAATCCTCAATCGACACTGTCATACACAATGTGTGCACTCTGCTTTTTTTTTGCACTGCCTATAGGCAGCAAGTAGCAAGGGCAAATTTTTTTTTATCGTGGGTATGTATTATAAGTACTTTGATGTGAATTTCTATACATGCTGATAATGTGATAATGCACTTTTGTATGGAACCTTTTTCACCACTTTGTTTCGCCGGACGTTGCATAAAATGTAATTATGATGAGTGTTGGGAAGGTGTGATTTCCCTTTTTATTTCTCCTTCCCAAATTTTCCCATTGCAATTTTCCTCCAACCTTCCCTTTCATGGGATCCTGGAAGTTGACGACAGGAGCAAGTGTAATCATGTTCCTGTAATGCCATTAGCTGTGGGTTGCTATTGATAGAAAGGCACTTCTGTACAATATACAGTGTATATATACTATGTATTACGTACAGATTAGGTACACTTGCGCCCTCAAAGAGCAAAAAAATTTGTGAGCAGGAAATGATTAGAAGGAGGAATAGTACAGACGAGCAGGAAAAGGAAGAGAATTCAGGAAGAGAGAAAATAGTGAGACATCCATAAACGGGTGAGAAAGCGGAAAAAGCAAATAAAAAATGCAGAGAAAGTAATTTCAGATTTAACATGCGAAGGAGTCCGGAAGAAATTTGGAAAATTGTAAAAATAAACGTAAAAATGCATCCCCGAAAATACACTTATTTGCCATGTGAATGGCATGCTATTAAAAGTGTTGTCATTTTAATTTGCTTATCCATTCCTCTATACAGAATGGAAATGTATAGAGAATCCGTAATGGAAATGATTGGTGATATCAGAAATGCTAAAATTATATCACTCTCTGTAACGTGAAATCGGCGTAAATGTAATAACTTATTTTTAAAAAAACATTTTACCTCTGCGTCGCCCACGCTTTTCTCCGCGCAAACAATGCATTTTTATGATGATTGTCTGGTGTATATTTGTTTTTATCTGCATGATTTAATTTCGTTTCGTGTTGACTATTGCCGTGCATATTAGCGTGCATCCCTTGTGCCTATTGTGTCCATTCTGGTCTATATAGACAAATTTAGTACTATCGCCCGTACGTGTGGGAAGGTAAATTGAGTTATATGGGGATTTTTTTTTGTTGTTGAGGGGAACCTTTCAGCAAAAGTGCTTTGGTGAGAATTGATGAGAATAAAAGGGATTGGTCGTACATACTAAAGTACGTGTGAATTGGTTCACACATCCCCTTGCCAAGTTCTCGGCAAATGCAACTTTTATGATTATTTTTTTTTTTGCCATCAAAAGAATCTGTCAATACTTTGGGTCGTGTGTCTCGAGTCGAATTCCCAATAGAATGACTATATGCCTATGTACTGTAGTATAGGGGAAAGTGATATACCTATAAATAATGTATGTATACATAAGGCCTCGCAAAAAAAAATCTATTGAGCGGTTAGGGGAAATGCGTCGTTGTGGGTAGTGTAAACACACGTAGACGGCTACGGTGTGCCTGAAGGAAGTAAATGTTGACGTTCGCCACCGGCTCCCATAAATTATTCCCGAGGGCTTTATTATACCCGACTCTTGTCGGGGATCTTCATGTGAACGTAAATGCACTGGGATATAGCCGAGCGTATTGGGGTATAATAGGGTGTTCCACATTTTTTTAAGGACACTATTAACATACATATATTTGAGACTTTCTCCAGCATTTCCCTTCTCTCAACTTCCCAAGAATGTAAAAATGCAATTAAATATTAAATATAATTTCATTCTTTCTTTTTTGTCTCCATCCACAGTCTTTGCAGCTGCTCTCGCCCTTGCATTTGCAAGCCCTTCAGCGTCTCAGGAAACGTCGGGGCAAATCAATGAAGACTACGTCGGGCTGGTTCCTTCCGAGAAAGACCGGGAGACATCCGGCTCCTTCCCGCAGGTATAAAGAATTAAAGAACGATCCACAGAATGTAGCGGGACACCATTTTTATATATCGTGGGTGAAGAATCCTATGTAACCATCTCCGCCGAGCGTTAATTCACCAAGTGATCATCTCCATCTTTCTTGTGTGCAGTTAATGATCATCTCTGGGGACAACCACATTATGCTTTATTTTCAAAACTAATTATGCTTTTTGTCAAAATCGATTATGCTTTTGCTGCTTTTAAAAATTATGCTTTTTACAGACTCGTGCTTTTAAAATTTTACAAAATGCTCCAGTTATGCGGATTTTACCCACAGGAATTGTTAAATGATCAAAAATGGCAAATTTTAAAGAATGTGTGGCAGAAAATTTTCGTTTTCTGGAATCCTGAGAATTTTTCACTCATTAATTAGCAACAAAAACGACAGAAAAAAGAATTAGTATCAGCTATACAGTCGGAAATTTTACTTTAAACACCAGCGGTGATTAAGAACATACCGTTATAAAAGTAAATCTATAAAATTTTCCGCGAAATATTGACTTCTAGCGTTAATTGTCGGACAATTATGCCGTTTGAAATCAATTATGTTTTTTAAAATTGATTATGCTTATTATACTTTTAATGCTTTTTATGCTTTATTTTCTTACGAAATCATAATGTCCAAGGTACCCAAGATGCATACTACCTAGACATTCGGGGTCTAAAGTGACTTTTACATTTATGCTTTTTATGCTTTTGGTTGTCTCTAATTCATCTCCAAAGATACATTAAAACCAAGAAAATTGAATACATTTTTCAAAATGAGGATTATGAGAAATTTTAATGAGGATTTTATATATATACTCTCTATATATATATATATACCACTACAGTCGCGTCTACTGTTTAGAATAGCACAGGCTTCAGTCCGACCCCCATTGCAAATTGTACAAAGTAATTTTCATTGTTAAATTACTGATTGTCTTTGCACGTTTAAGTCGATTTAGCTGGATATGCAATTTAATTGTCAAAATGAAAGCTGCGATTGGACGGGAAATTAGCTAAAAGGAACCTATAAAGCGCGGTGGTTTCGTCCAAGGCCCAAGGGCATCTATTTGATTTGAAACGGACTTGATTGCTTAATGATTAGAGGCAAAATGGAGATGATCACTTCCTGAAATAGCGCTCGGTGGAGATGGTTGCATCTGATTCTTCATCGACAATATATGTATATTTATGTACCCTGTACATATAACTTCGACTTCTCCCTCGTTCCTCCGTGTTTATTGGGCCTATTTAAAGACGGGCATTACTTATTCACTCCCCAACTGACGAACAAAGCTCATCACCAAAAGTTGTATTCGGCAAGCAAATGGGAGTTCCATATTAGGGGTGAGGGGTAAAATGGGGGTAAAAACAAGTCTCAGCCGGTGTCTGTTAATCCAAAGAATAAAAAAAAAAGCCTCACTATATAGTCGGGCACTCCCAAGCTGTGAAGGGAGCCAGAATGTTCCTGTTCGCCGTGTCAAAAGTATCCTCTTTTAATATGTGGGGGGAAGGAACAAATTTGTATATATACAATATTATAGATATGTAAGGCAAGTTGGTATTTAAATGCCCCGTTTCCGGCTTCGCCCCGTTCCCGCCGACATTAGCATGCGAGAAGACTGTTAACGGGGTGTATATAGATATGGACGGAGTAAAAGTTGCTGGGAATGCGAAGTTATATGGTCTTGCTCCGAAAAATAAGACATGTGTTTTCTTTGGCTTTTCTCGTGTACAGATCCATGCCAGATGGAAGAGGGACCTCAGTGGAGAGCTGTTGGACACAGCTGGCAAGTTGGGCATTGGAGGTAAGTTTTGCGTTTCCTTTCCCACTTAGTCATATTACATATTTTATCCATTATATAGATTTTGTCATCCTCTTTTGTGAGGAATGAATTCCACTTTTTTTATACTAAAATTATATGGGAGAGGGTGAAGTGGGCGTCGGGTCAAATCGTGATTCCGCCACATTTATTCCGTCGAAAGTTATTATATTATTTTGGATGTATGTATCTATATACGCGTACATAAGTAATATGTACATACGTGATAAGAAATGTCTGGACTTATTGACATACTCTCGACATTCCCAGTAATGCCGTAATAAATATGAATTTTTTATGCTCTGCACACATTATGCTTTTATGTCTGGTATGCTGTGCACGTCCTTTGTACGTCAAGGGCTTAAGTATTGGAAATGGGAAATCTTTTTTGGGGGTAAAAATGAATGATATATGGATTATATTTCGTAACCTGTAACACTGACCTTGACAAGTGTGATACGAATATGCCATGCATGATCTATGACCAAAAAATCTATTTCAAAATGTTGATCAATGTTTTTTTTTTCTCATTTTACTCGGTATTATCCTAAACCCTGGCTTGGACCCTCCGTCGAAAAATCAGGGAGCTACGTTAGGTAAAGACACACTATTGTTATTGCAATTCTTCAAAAATATACTTTTCCCTCATTCTTTCGTATGTAATAATTTTAATTAAAAATTTAAATTGCAACTAAAGTATAAAATAATTTGGTGCAGAAAATTCAAAGCTCTCCTGGAAGGAACCCCACCCACGGTCAAAGAGGCTTTTCTCGAGGGGGATTTCTCGAACGTCACGGAGAATGATATTCGTGGGATGAATGTCTCCGTTCTGGAGTATATTCCGGTAAGCTGGAGGGTCGAAAAAAGTAATCGGTGGCTCGCATCCAAAGCCAAATATATCCGTGTTCATATACATATGTACATATATGTACATTACATATAAGGACCCAGGCCGAGCGAGGACGAAAATCAATAGTGCAAGGAAATTATTACGCCGTACCTTCATGTTAGAATACACACATGGTTTGAACAGTATTGCCTAGCAGATCGGAGATGGGTTAGGGTTAGGGTAATTAGGCGGAGCTTGGTAATTATACCTTGGGTTGGGCAAAGCGGAGGAAATAATTTGCAAAATTACTTCCCATGATATAAAAATGCAGACATATAAAGGTACACGTATATTATAGCGGACAAAAATATTCCGTGCATCCACGTGAAATACAAATTTGTCCAGGTAAGAAAGGGACAAAAGGATTACAATTTGTGTAACGCAATAATCACCCCAGAGCTCGGATGGATCATGAGGCTGGCAACACACCCATATGTGATGAGACGTTCGTAAATTAAGTACATTTTTTGGACTTATAAGTATGCGTATGTGCATAAAATAAAAAATGTATGTGTATCTTATATAGACACATTTTTGACAGGACATTTAATTGATGGTGGTGACGGCAACTATTGTAAATTGGAGGAAGAACATTTATTCCAGAATTTGTGCGAGTTAGAGTTGATGCCAGTGCCGGCGTCTTGTTGGTCCTTGTAATGTGTAGCGTAATTTTGCTGTAAAGGGGTGCAAATTTTTAGTGGAATGATCCGCACCTTTCATTGTGTGGGCTGTCCCGACTATGGCGACTCCTCCCAATGAAAATGATAAGCATTTTTCTTGATGATGTGGAAACTAAATGTTCGTTCAGTCATATTCTTGTGTAATATGCTAGCCAAGGGCGCTCTGGGTGAACCTCCGGTGATAGTAGAATCAATGGAGGGAATTAGGGAATTAGCAAGTCAGTAATTGTCGTCGCCTTCACCTCACGCGGAAATTGCCAGGAAGTTTTCGCAAACCTTCCACACTTCCACCTTCAGCAAATATACTTACTTATACCTCTAAACGAATGGGTTCGGCTTAATGGAGCATTCCATAAAAGCTATCCGTTATTTTTTCTGTCCCATCAACTTTTATGAATTTGTCCAAATGTCGTACTCATATTTACCTGATGATCTACGTACGCTAACACTAAGTTCTCTCTTTTCCCGGGTAACATGTGTTTTGTTGGTATTTTTTACAGCCTAAACTAATAGAGAAAATGACAAAATCTGCTTCCGGCATGGGTCTGCTCACGCCCATCATCGAGAAGTTTCTTGACTTCAATCGACCCAATGCTCTTGGACGACTCATGTCAGTGGCAGCGGAAAAATTGAATGCGGTGGATTTGATCGCGAAAGTCAAAGAGCATGGTGGAACAGGAGAGCAGGTACATTTCGGCAGAGAATGAACGTTCAATTACTTTATTTAAAACAGCGGGAATTGTCCAAAAATCTTTGTTAAGTTCAATAATAGTAATTATAGTTATCATACATAATCCAATCCCAATTTAATTTTTGCTCCTTTTTTATAATTTATTTATGGACCGCTCACCCTTCTGTATTTGTAATAATGTATTGATGTGTTTGTATTAGCAATGTTTCTGCAAAATGCATACGACGATGTTAAAGTTTTGACCTTTTGTAGAAAAATGAGGCTGCTAACGTCCTTCTGTACAGTGCACTCAACAAATTGGGTGACACCAACGGCATTACCACGAACAACTTGAGGAGTTTACTGAATGATAACCTTTTGCATCTGGTGCCTGAGGAGCAATTGATGAAGGTTAAAGATGCCAATGCGGCGAAATTTCTGTAAGTGAGCAACTATATACCTCTACAGGAGTTTTGGTTCTATAAAAATTCTGTCAAAAGTCATGTGTATCAGTTTCACAGTGTTTTTCCCAAGAAGTTTGTAAAATAACCTTTCTCATTGTATAAATTTGTTTTATGTAGCTTAAACAAGTTTTACGCCAAGGCAAGTGGTGAGGATCACGACGACGTGGATGACAAGGCTCTCATCTATCAGTTGGCAAATACGGCATACGGGAAAGCAGAGACTTGGACGAAGGATACAGTGTTTGAAATTAGCCAAACACCTTCAATCCTGTCACAGTTGCCGGCTGCTGCCCTGAAAAATTTAAATCCTGAAACGGTTTTCCAAAGTATTTCTACGCTCAGGAATGTAAGCAATAAGTATTAAATGAATATTGTTGTAAGATATTTATACATTTAAATTAAAATTGTGTTTTGTCTTAACACTTCGTAATAATTTCCAAAAAATGTGTACTCACAGACAAAGTTCGAGAATCCCTTGCAAGGAAAGTCAATTGCAGAGACTTTCTTGGAAAAATCTGGGATTCGAAAGGATGAAAACGGGAACTTGCCGGAGGAAGATGGGCAGCAGTTGGACCCCATTATCCAGCAGCTTGGAAGTTTGGCAGCTTTCGTGAACCCATCGGTGTCCAAATCACCCACAGTCATGAGTACCATCATCAACTCTTGTGATCAACTCAACCTGCCTGCACCTGTGGAAGCTGTGAAGAATTTCATCAAGTCCAAAACGAATGGGAAAAAATTGAGCGAGCTGGAAGTTGGCGATTTTAGAGATATGGGAATCTCAGCATTGAAAAACGGACCGCCCGAACTCTTGACCTCTGCAATTCAGAACCAGGCGTTGAGCAAAGACGACTTGAAAGATATTGGGAATCTCAGACCAGAGTCGGGAGGATTTTTCAACTCTTTCCTCAAAGGATTGGTTAGTTTGTGTTAGCATAAATTCTAAGCTATATGGTTTTTCTAAATTAAATTGTGCCTAAAAAATATTTATGCCACAGTATGTATACATTTCATAGATAAAGTTAATCAAGTGTAGCAAAAGTGTAATTACACTGCTTGGTATTTGCAGATATCTCAAGTGGCTTCGTACGCCTTGCAACAATTCACCCGTGGAGGTAGAATCGATTTTTCGAATCTTCCAGGTGCTTTCCTGGGTGCTTTGGGAATCAAAGGAGTGAATAATATGAGCAACCGGGATTTGAATGATGTTATTGACCAATTCAAGACCAATCCGGATGCGCTTGACGATGCAGAAAAAGCGGCTTTACTCAAAAGAGTAAGAATTAATCATTCACATATGTAGATATATGTATATGTACATGTAACGTATTTCATAGTGCTTATTGTTTCAGATAATCTAGATAGTGAATGAAAAGCCTGGTTTTATAAAATTATTATGCCAATCACAGTTGTCTGATGCGGGACTGTTGGATGAAACAACAAATCTGCCCCCAGAAATTCGGGCATTGATCCCACGAAAGAAAATTGATGACCTGCCTGATGGAATTCTTGATGGCTTACCTTCCGACTCCGAGCTTCGATTAGCGCATGGAACCGGGAAGAAGATAACAGCTGCAGCCTTGGAGCAAGACAAAAATCTGGTGGGCACTTTAACTCCGAAGCAAGTGCAAGACATTGATTTGGCCGATATTCCTGGGGTTTTAGCTGCCGTCAGACGTTCAAAGGATGGACCACAACCACAAACTGTAATTTGTTAACATTTATTTTATACAGTCACGCATATCATACATTTAAATAATTGTATGAATAATTGACCGTTTATTGCCTGGTTTTCTTAGCTGAAAGCTCTGTCCCTCCGGTTTAAAGAATACCTTCAGACGAAAAGCGAGGATTATGAATCACCAGATAAGAAGCTTTTGAAGCACATCACGGCAGCTGAGATTTCTAAACTACCAGCAACAGTCTTGGCATATTTTGTCGATCCACGACAAACAAGAAAGCTCCCTGCAGACGTTCGTAAGGAAATCATGATAGCTTTGGGAGAGCTTTCAACAAAGGACCATGCCTCCATCCCGTCCAAAACGCGGGAAGAAATCATTTTGCAAGGATTGGCTGCTCTCGTAATTTGATTCATTTTTTGTAGCTTTGGTCAAAATTCCACATCAAAACCAGTTGTAATATCCACGGATCTGCTTGCACTTAAACATTAATGACTTGTGTACAGGATGAAAAATTGGACAAGGACAAAAAACTTGGGGTGCCGGAATTGGCAGCAATCGGAGCTGGAGTTGTGGATTTGCCCCCAGAGCGTGTGGAACAGCTAAGTCCCGTGGCTCTTGAAGTAGCACTAGAAATTGTTCAAGGAACGTCGGATGACGATGACGATGGCCTGAACCAGCGAGCCTGTTTAACTCCACAGCAAAGGAAAGCGTGGAGACACAAAATTATTGACACCTATGGGTACCAATTGTTTTTTAATAATTATCTGCAAATGTGAATTCTCGGTAGATTGACTCTTTTGATCAAAATACATACCTACTATTTATAAAACCATTCATGTATTTTGCTTTCCAAATCAGTACTCCCGACACGTGGGATCCAGCCACTGTGACGTCCCTTTGTTGTAGTTTATCTTTACTGGACGAGGACGATCTGCATCTCATTTCCAAGGAGGCGATTATTACTTGCCGGTGTCCCGCGGACGAAGATCCCCCTTCCCATCTGAAGGATCTGAAGGAGGCATTGGATGCAAATTGTAAGCATGAAATTGGGATAGATCTCAACGCCCACAAGAAAACCCTGGAAAGAGTGAAGACGGAGGCAGACTTTGCTTTTGATCTCGATGACCTGGAATCTCAAATCATTCGCACGAAGCGGGAAGTGGATGGTATTAATTGCTACGCAATCCGCGTCGTGGGAAGTGCTCAGCCATTTGATGCGGAACAACTAGGAAGTATACCCAACAAAGATATTAATAATTGTCTCCACGAATTGGGGAAGGATCCCCTGAGTGCAGATATTGCCAAGCTACTGTGGGAGAAGCTAGTGAAGAGCAGAGAGACGGTGGAGAACGTCTTGCCTTCGGATTTTCTCTTTGCTGGTCACATTCTCACCGGCGTTCGCCAAGAGGATGTCCCAAAGCTGGATATGTCCAACCCAGACATTGTTTCTGCGATGGGGAAATCCCTGGGACTTTCTAAAAACATGGTATTCATTTTTTTCCGCTTGTTTTGTTTCAGATAGATCATATATACATATGTATGTATACTAATCATTGTGGTGTTTTTTGTCAGTTGGAAAAACTCGCGACTCAACTAGAAGAGAAAACCAGGAAATCTCCGACAGACATGAGTTCGACAGATTTATCAGCAGCTAAGAATATCCTATGTGGTTTCACTCCAGAAAAGATCCTCCAAATCCAGTCCAAGCCATTCCTGGAGGCTCTCCCCGTATTAAAAAGCAGTATTGACAGCAGTTGTGAAAGAACTCGTCTGGCAGCATTGGCAGCTCTTACACTTCGGGAAGAGGTTTTGGGAGATCCAAGAAACTGGACCTCAGCTGACGTTCGAGGCGTGGGAGTTTTCCTGAATGCCCTCCCCGATGTGACCGCCATTCCTCCCGAGGCATTCCTGGGCGTGACTTCCGCCATTGCCAAAAGCCTTCCAGAAACCATTCTCACCAACCTGAGTCCCGATCAACTGAGTCACTTCCCCCGATTTGCGGCGCAGTCCCTGAGCGAGGAACAAGTGTCGGCGATGTCAGCGGAAGCCCAAAATGCCCTGGATCTCCAGGGTCCTCTGGTCACAGATAACAGTCCTAAGCCCGAATATTCACTCCTGGTCTGCTCATCCCTCGCCATTACTACCATCATTACTCACCGGATCTTATTATAATCTAATCACACATGCTGAGATGCAGCTCTACTATTATACCCGTGTTCTAGCCACTTCTTATGAAGATCTGAAAAAAAATGTTGACCATTATGGATCCATTTTACAGTTATACTAAATATGTACGAAGAATGAAGATGCTATATACACAACTCAGAGATATTTGTTATTGTTATTGTTACTGTATTAGAACACAACGACATTTTCAATCTCAAAGTCAACCGAGCCTTTTGCACATTTTTACAGGTACGGGCTGTGGTAATTACTATGTTGGGGTGTTGCTTGATCAGGTTATCTCGTCGAGTGTAAAACATTTTTCTACAAAGCAAAAATTACTGCATATACTAAGAAGTAAAACTTTGTCCTGTGCGGCTGGGTGCACATAATGTACGCAACGTATCTAGATTTAGTGTATAGTATTATAATTATAAGTAAGTAATTCCTGTATGTAAGTGTAATTATAACATGTTAATTAGTAATGTCCTAACATTTGCATTAAATGCAATGTTCACTTACATAGTAAGACTTTTGTACCAATGAAAGTTTAATGTCAGGGTGTTCCAAAGGACACTGCGTTCATTGTTAGCCGAATAATATATAAGGTTGAGGTAGCGTTATAGACACTCATGTCCAGGTGAAGAATTTTTGCAATCAGAAGTGATTGATAAATATTTCCTATGTACGCCTGCAATGCCACTAAACCCTGGTTCGCCCATGGTTTGTAACGCTGATTGATGACCCGAAAATATTGACACGACGTACTTACAGGGCATTGTGAGGCGAACTTGAATCTGGTCAATGTCTATGATAACGATGTATTTTATAAACCAGTTTCAAAACTCTTCTTTCTTTATGAGAAAGCGTAAAAAAAAATAATTCCGGAATAGACGATACGTTTATGTCTCTTTGTGTGTGTAAACTTTACAGTGACAACACTCTCTCATTCACAGCTTATTGTGTACCGCGGGAAACGCTTCAGAGACCTTGCGAACCGCCGACGGACCAAGCGGGATACCACATGGATTGATAATTAATTAATAGAATTGATAGACAGTGAATTGTACGGTTTTCATAATTGTATGTATTTTATAGTAAAATTGGAGCTAAAATAGACATATAATGATATCGTGAACTCGGAAATAGTTTGTCCGAGATTGGCAACACTAAAATTTGTAGACTTATTGAAGAGGATTGTCACTGTGTATTGAAGACAAAAAGCTCAAAATACTCTAGGGAAATCTCACGAATCACTCACTTTTGATACATACAGCAGTCGCACAAATCGTGGATGCCCTCACCATTTTAATCTTGACCTATGATCTATCTAGCGATATGTTTTTTTTAATGTGAAACTCCCCGAAAACGGAGACTAATTGGTGTTGCTCTAAAAATGTACTACGCAAAAGGCTTATACATATGTATTATGTTACACTATACGTGAAATTTGTGCACACTAACGTGTCAATAGCTATTGTCATCACAGCCAACATCAGGCAACTTGGCCCCATCTAGACATTGCCTGTAATCTTTAAGCAAGAACGCCTAATAATAATACGAAAAAAAGGGATAATTTTAACCTGTCAATTCCAGGCTTATTATTGTATTTCTATGTAATTAGATTGATTTGCAATTTCGCATTGGCCTGTTGATGTATTGCCATTTGTAATGCTACGTATATACTGTACAGCGTGTGTTAACTTCTTTATAGACCAGAGAATGTAGTTGGCCATGTTCCTATGTACAAAGATGCGCGTTTTAGGATGAAATATTTGTATGTAATTTATTGTATAAACAAAAAAAAACACGAATTGTGCTGTTAACTAATGAATGCGATAGTGAAACTGACCGGCCATTAGTGTAAATACAATTTTAATAATTATAAACAAATTTACATTCTAGAAGCTCATGTGTGAGCCCAGAAACCACGTGTTTTCCCATGGTATAAGTGTTTTTATGGTTGCAGGCCGGTAATTTGTCCTTCCTTCAAGTGTTTAAATACTACATATACATAGTATATTATATAAAATGAGCATTGTTACTGCGTGTATCACAACTCGAGCTAAAATCACAAGAAGCCGTCACTATTTATAAGCTCATCACGTTCCAGCAGCTGAAAATAATTATGGAATGCTGCAACCCTTTTGTTAAATACTGAATCAGTTTGTCTGCGTATACATTGTGCATTGGTACCCTCAAAACTCTCATGACAAGACGAATAATCCTGGATTTTTGTTACTTTTTGGGCCGAAATTCCAACCTGCAAAATTTTGTACTGACAACATTAAGAAGGCTTACCGAGGTAACTCTGCATTTTACGGACAAAGTAATTCTTTAGTATAAAAGATAATTGATACAATGTGTCACATTTGTATACTTGTATCATTGTATGTACATGTTATGCCAAATCCAGCTCTTCTACAAGGGATTTGATGTTGAAAAATTTTGTAAAGGACTAAGTAATTACAGAGAAAGTGTGTATAAACGTTTATGTCCGTGTATAGTCACCTCATTTGGTAGCTTTAAACAGAGAAATGTCCACGGAAAATTGGATGTTTTTCGTCAGCTGTAAACATTCACATTTAGAATAGAAAATTTCGTGGAGTATATTTACACCATGAGATCACAAGGGACAGAGAATAGGCGCGTGAAGAACGTGGTTGTTTCTGCTAGTCAGTTGCCGTGTTAATATTGCAAATAATTGTGTAACCTTTCATCTGTTGTTTTGGGGTGTTGTGAATGACAAAAGGTTAACAAAGTGAGAAATAAAAACATTGTTCTTGTTTGTTGGTAGCTTACATTCCGATTCTTTTTAATTCCAGATGCATAGAACATCTTTTTCTTACGAATTGAAATGATTGATATCATTTATTCTGAGTTCTCCATTTCCGTATAGCTTTCCGTATAAAAACGTAGATTGTATATATCTACGTTTTTTCTTTGGAATTGCATCCTTCGCCGAGGAAGCCACCATGGGTAAGCTGACCAGATGCCGTATATTATATACGACTACCGTATATTTGAGCCTTCAGGCGTATACGAATTTAAAAAATA
>JAQGBT010002735.1:0-22662 GCA_034698585.1 Disparrhopalites patrizii | reverse complement strand
GAAAGAGAAAAATTAGTCAAAAAGAAAGAGAGAAATAAGTCAAAAAGAAAGAGAGAAATAAGTCAAAAAGAAAGAGAGAAATAAGTCAAAAAGAAAGAGAAATAAGTAAAAAAGAAAGAGACAAAAATGAGACCTGGGGAAAAGGTGGACAGCAAGATAAAAAAAAAGACAAGCTCAATGGACTTTAAATGGATAAGCGGATGGGAGTCACTTGCTAATTTTTATAGCCAGTTTTGAAATTAAAGGGAAACTCCGCTAGTCAGCTTTGTATTTAGCAAGTTTGAGACTTGGTCAGCTTTGATTCTTAAACGACGATATGCACATTTAACCACCCAAACTCATAATTCGGGGCGAATGAAAACCTGGAGAATATTATTTAAGCCATGGAACGGGGCGAAATCGGAGTAAATAAGTAAGGACATCAAATGCATAGAGCTTTTCCTCTTATATGTATATGTACGTACTCTTAATTATCATAATAGGATATAGTATTACGTCTATACAGCTACTTATAACTAAAAGCATTAATGAGGACTGGCTTTCGTGTGGTTTACGCGGATTATGTATTGTGACGAGATAATCATCTTTCCTCGACGGGTGCAAATACACGAGAGAAGGAAATCGATGGACGGAGGCGAGATATCATTATAGAACAAAAGGACATGGAACATGACAAAAGGGAAAATGCATGGGGAGAAAGGGAAGGAGTGAAAAAATAGGAGAGAAAGGGTTAGTGCGAGATTCTGAAGATAAGAAAATAATTATTTCCACGCTTCCTCCCGCCCCCAAAAAGCCCCCAGGAAGATAAGTACAGAGGGAAATTGTGTTAGCTTCCCGATGGTGTAATGTAATACATAAGAAGGGCTATAATTATTTGGTTACCAGTTGGGGGAATTCGGACAATCCACGTTGTAGGCCCAGTCACACACGCGGTACTCCTGATGGAAGGCCGTGTCGTTGGGACAGATATGGGGGATCCTGCATTTACATTACATTTACATTCAGTCTCCCATTACGGCATTACCACCAACAAACACCAAATATTACACACACTCCTATCTTCCGCAAATATTCACTGGAGTAATTACTCATTTTATACGCATTAGATAGCAGCTTTTTATAGGACCAAAAAACAAACAAATGCCGGAATTGCGGTTGTCCACATGACATGTTCGTGAGAGAGAGACAGAGAGCGAGTCTCTCGGTGAAAGCAAGCCTTTTCTTGTTGGAGGCTCTTCGCACCCCTTTTCGATTCACAAACATGCAAAGTGTCAAAAAACGGGAGGTTGAAGCTGTCAAAAAGAGCGGCTTTTCCTTTCAAGATAGAGAGAGAAAGAGAGAGAGACAGAGAGAGAGAGAGAGAGTTGAGTAGCAGGTGGTCGGATTTGGTATTAAAGGCAGTTTTGTGAGGACTATCCTCGTGTTAATAGGATTTGGCTTGACTATTATATCGTTCCGTGACCTTGTCCCCTCTGGAGTCTCCGTCCTGGAGAAAATTTGACGGCAATTGTCCATGCTTAAGATATATAGATGAAGTCAGTTGCTGTCTTTATCGCGCCCTCCCACCATTCTTGATCTAGTTCTAGAACTTCCGGTTTTGGAATATTTTCATTCTTTCTCCTTTTATTTCTCTCTCTCTCTCTCGTATTAATACACTTCCTCAATCATAAGCTAAGCGTTATACGTATACATCCAGGAATATATTTTTTCTATTTACATAAAAGCAAGTCATTGCCCCAATTCCCTCTCCTCTCACTCCACTGTTTCTTTTCAAACTGGACTCTTAATTAATTACATTTTTGAATTGTGTAAGCTATACCTCACTCCATCCGCATCACATAAATGGAAAATCTGGCAGTGATGCTCCACATCCGCGTAGAATCCCACCGGCCGCCCATGACAGTCGAAGGTGAGGTGGAAATCCGGGTAATTCTCTTGGGACCAACGCTTTCCCTGGTGTCAGAGCAAAATTAGGGGGAGAAAAAACAAAAAAACAATTTTTAAACTAATAAATCCTCACTTTCTCTCTCAGCACAGTCACACACAAAAACTAAAAGAGAAGAGAAGGGTGATTTTTGAAAGGTTATACATATATAGGTACCCTATGTAATAGCTGTGGCGAGGAAATGGCCAAGGTGACGGCGACAATTAAAAGTCCTGGAAGGACCATCCTGATAAATTGGAGGTGATTCATTTCTCCGGCAATATTTTCTTTTGCTTCCAGGGAAATCCTTTTTTGTCACCTTGAAAATAACACAAATTCCGTCTCGCACCGACAACAATGACTGATCAAATCATCCAGCACAAGTTTGTATTTTCTTCACTATTGTTTCCTTTAACGTTATTACTAGAATTGTGCGTTTGTTCACAGAAATAAAAAACAGAAAAATAAAAAAAACAACACCAAACTACAGAGAGAAGCGATGCGAGTAGCAAAGACCGGGAGGAAAGTAAAGGGTGAAAGGGAGAACCTACGGTCATTTTATATTCCCATGACAGTCATCTCTGAACATCTTTCCCTTGTTTGAACACATGCATTTCTGTGATGTAACTATACTATTAAAGGGTTAGGAGGGACATGGCAGATCCGTCGTACATATTGAAAGCCAAAATATTCATATTGTAGTGTGGCAGTCCTCTTATGTAATGATATTTGGGGGAGTCGACATTCTTTTTGCGGCTGTGGAATCTTCTCGATTTCCCCCAGCAAAAGTCCATTCATCGACAGGTGGAGTGGCCAAAAACATATTAAATTATTACTGCCATTTAACCCTTTGGAGACTGACATACGGCAACACTTTGGAAGGGATTTATTTATTTATTCATTTGCCTATTTCGTCACATGAGAGCATCCAAATCACCCAAGCAAAGTTTACTCAGCTCGTTTGCACCAGATTTTGTTCTCAACGGCTTGAAGGCAAATTTTGGTCTTTTCATGACTTTGCGATCAATTAACATAAACAATTTCCTTTGCAATCTTCAGTGTTACATTTTAGGTTGTATTTTGTACGTTTTGATTGATAAGATTTGACTTTAGCAGGTGATCTTGCCTTCTCTGAGGTCGTCACTGATCACCGTAAAAAATCGCCTTTAAAACGCAGCTGTTGGCAAAAAATAATGCATTTCTTTTGTCTTTGTGCCACTTTGTGGGTCTTCCAAGCCTCAAAATGGAGGAGATGTGATCTTTCCTTACATTTTCGTCAACAAATTAAATATTTTAAAGACAAATTCCATTTCGTAACCGGAGATGGCTTGTCACAGGCTCTTCACATGTGATTTGACCATTATGTGGAGGAAAGAAAGGGAAAAAATAAAGGACACACCTCCCTTTTTTCTCAAAGGTCTCCCCAACCCCCTGCATGACATCAAAAATTGACAATGCAAGGCATACGTACGCCTTATTGTGCCTTTGTAAAATGTAAAAAAAAATTCTCTGACAAGTAAAGCACCTTCCTCACAATTTGTTCTTGTTCACTCAAGCCCAATCTACAATTATGCTCCATGCCTCCACACATCCATTATTTATTTTTGGGTTTGCTCAATCCCCCACCCTTTTCTGCATTTTCCTATTCCTCGTTGCAAAAAAAAGCAGCTGTCCATTGTGTCCGACACACGAGCTGACTCCTGACGTCGGGGAGAATTGCAAAAAACTTTGCAACTGCACCTTATATAATGAGCCTGCTATTTTTTTCTCTTTAAAAAACACAAGCATTCTTAATTAGTGTCATTTATTTGCAACGAGATGCTCCTTGCAGTTTTAAATGGAGCTTCCTGGCAGAATTAAACGTACATTAATATTCTACTGAACCCTTTTTTCACAGTCTTCCTCTATTGCCATAAAATGATCAAATGCATCTCGCTGAAATGCTAGGAATAAATACTGCAAAGGAATAAAAACGGCAAAGTCCCCTGTCAATAAACCATTATTGACCATTGTTGTCTTGTCAAGGAGGAATTGAATTGCAAAAAAAAAACTACATACGGCAGAAATATTTATTAAAATACACGTTAATTAACAGTTTACATAATGTTACGCTACTTGGATTTCTCCGAATTCCCTTTTAGTGTTCTTCCCCTCTGGTTTGGATTGACGCAAAGATGATTGTTCCTCGGTGAGGACAGATTGGACGTGTGAGGAATTCCCTTGTAAGAATTAAACATTCTGTATATAGTACAATATGAGGAATACGCCAAACAATTGACAGGAGAGAAAGGACTAGTAATTATTTAGTAATAATAAGCAAGCAGTACAAGGAG
This sequence comes from Disparrhopalites patrizii, assembly GCA_034698585.1. Classification (NCBI taxonomy): domain Eukaryota; kingdom Metazoa; phylum Arthropoda; class Collembola; order Symphypleona; family Sminthuridae; genus Disparrhopalites; species Disparrhopalites patrizii. The sequence goes on along the minus strand of JAQGBT010002735.1, from coordinate 18,405 downwards.
CATTTCAAAGAGGCTTGTCAACTTGTTTCAAGGCATAGCTAGACAATAATTAAGTGGAGACTACCGTTATAATTAGATGCAATAATTAAAACAACCCCCGCAAACCGTTTAACAGGAATCGCCCTTGGATGGACAAAAGTTCTGTGATTTGGCTGTTGATTTTTGGGGTCCGCAAAAAATGGCATCCACCGCTATTTTCTCAATTGTAAATCCATGTGAATGTGATGATGGGAAAGAGGTGATGATGAGGAGCTCAGAAGATGATTGCACATCCCAAACACCCTTTGATTACCTCACTCATGGGGTAAGAGACAGAGCATGCAGAAAAGCTATTGATTCACAAATTATGACTCCCCTGCATTGTTATTGTTCGTCCATGTCCATGAATAAAACACCAAGATTTGTCAATGGTGACAGACTGCTTCTAATTTTTTTTTATTTCCTCACCATGAATAACATGACCAACACACGGGGGAATGCATCCCTTTCACAGAGGCCTTTCTTCAAGCATTTTAAACAAGCTTCCAACAATTTTTTTTGTGGGTTGATTGCCTCACCATTTACGAGGCAGGGATGAGGCACATAAATCAATACGTGGGTGCTAATTCTTTTACTTTGTCTTCGTATATTTATAAAGGCCCAAAATCTCAGGATTCCTACTAAAACTCAATTGAACTACTCTAAACATTTACAAGTTAAAAACAAAAATTAGCACACAAAAAGCGTATCAATTTTTATTTCATGCACCATTTCCCATATCAATTGTTCGGGGTCAAAATGCACCAGAACCAGCCAATTTTTCTAGCAAATTGAACCATTTAAAATTTAAAATTAAGTCATTTTAAAGATTGAAATCTATTTGACTCCCCTTTGACATTTAATTCATATTGCACGGTGCGGCCTCAAAGGTTTTCAATAACACATTTATTTTCGTCAACTTTGGTAAAAGTTAATTTATTTCGTTTAAACATCACATTGCTCACAGATCAACAATTTGGAATGAAAATTAATGGGTAAAATAGGGATGCTAACGGGTGAGTACGAGTCCCGAGGTCACAATAAATAACGGGGTCAAAGGGCAAATGACTCAGCTATAGTTTTGTGAAGAGAGCATAGAAAAATTTGAACCGTGAGGCGCCCTTGTAATATCTCCATTAATTTTGTATCCAGTCACAATTCGTACAGAGAACTTGAGGGTAGTTTTTGTCAAACTTTGGACTCATGAGTGACACCTGGCGGTAAATCCTTCTGGAGTGAGTACTTCTGAAATTTGCCCTGACAAGGAGGACCCTTACAAAGCTCCAGCTTCCGCTGACTCAGGTTAAAGATGATGGAGGCGACCGTGGCCTCCTTCGGAAAGAGACTAGTTCGGGAGAGTTCTGGCGGAACTGGATGCTCGCAGACGCTGTTGGGCCAGCCCACGTGGTCCGTGAAGGCCGTCTTGAAGCTGTCCTCGGACACTTCCGGCCAGGCGGAGCCCAAGTGTCGAAGGAGGCGCCGATCCCTGAAGAGGGAGGACGTTCCGCGGGTGCTCTCCTGGATGTCAGTCCGACAGAGGAAGTCCGGGGACTTGAAGTGATTGCTGTGGGCGAGGATCTCCTTGTCCAGGGGGACGCTGTTGAGGAAGACGTGTCGCGGGGTCATCTCAATGTTCAGGGCCTCGTCCTCCGCCGTGGCCAGGATGAGACTCATGGACACGTGGCGCGGGCGCGTGAAGATGGCGCGGACGCCCATGGAGAAAGTGGGCGCTTCGAGGAACATTCTCCGGAGGAGAGTTATCGGCATCCAGCCGTAGGGGAACTCCTCGGGGTCACGCACACTCAGGTCACCCGTACTCCACAAGCCCATGCCGATCACTCCGAAACCCTCTACAAATTAACAACAAATAGAAACATAAAAAACACCTGTTCACAAAATCAAAAATATTTCAACCGTTCTGGGACATATTCCACAAATTCAGCGCAATTTCCCCATTTCAGCGTTATTTTCCAGAAATTCAGCGCTATTTTCCAGAAATTCAGCGTTATTTTCCAGAAATTCAGCGTCATTTTTCTCTAATTCAGCACAATGTTCTAGAAATTGAGCGCAATTTTTCAGCACAGTTGCAGGAATTCGGCGCAATTTTCCAGAAATTTAGGAACATTTTCCAAAAATTCAGCACAATTTTGCAGAAATTAACAGAAAGTGAATTTTGCATAAATTCAGCGCAGCATTCCGTACATTTAATGCAATTTTTCACAAAGTCAATGCAATTGTGCACAAATGCAATGCAATTTTGCACAAATTCAATCAATTTTGCACAAATTTAATGTATTTTGCACAAATTCATCTCAGTATTCCAGTAATTCAGAGAAATTTTTCAGTAATTCAGCACAATTTTGCAGAAATTAACAGAAAGTGAATTTTTCACAAAGTCAATGCAATTGTGCACAAATGCAATGCAATTTTGCACAAATGCAATGCAATTTTGCACAAATTCAATCAATTTTGCACAAATTTAATGTAATTTTGCATACATTCAAAGCAATATATGTATACACAAATTCAGCGCATTATTACATAAATTTAACGCAATTTTGCACAAATTCATCTCAGTATTCCAGTAATTCAGAGAAATTTTTCAGTAATTCAGCGAAATTTTTCAGTAATTCAGCGAAATTTTTCAGTAATTCAGCGAAATTTTTCAGTAAGTCAGCGAAATTTTCCAGAAATGCTCAGAAAATAGCGTAATGTTTCAGAAATAGAGCGCAAGTTTTGACGAATTCAGCGCAATTGTGGATATATTTTTCCTTACTGGAATTCATCCCGCATCTGCCTAGTTGTCCGGGCTCGGCGAGCATCACAAAGGGCTGGATATGCTCCGCTGGATCCGGATGAACTTCCAGTAGCACGGCCGTATCCTCCTTCAAGATGAATTCGTTGATGTCCCAATTCTGACCCAGAATGACCTCCCCGTTGACTGTGGCGCTCCTCAAGGCCACGGCTCCGGTACATTCCCCCGGCGTGTCCTTGGCCACCTCCTCCTCGTTACTCTCACCTTTTGCACCATTGTTGACTACCCCTTGATTATTGTCCTCGGATTGACCACCATTATTACGACTATTGTTACTCCCTCCAGCACCTTTTAACTTCGCACTTTTCTGGGCGCGATGAACTCTAGCCAGGTCGTAGCGGGCATTTAAGATGATGATATCCTCCAAAGGAACGCCGGCTCCCTTGGCGATCCCCTTCATCTCATCCAGCCCTTTGGGGTAATATTTGCTGATTGCCGGCAAATAGTTGTCCCGGACAAAATCCACACATTCTGGCCAGGGGAGGAAGTCTGGAGAGGATTTGTAGTGCTGGAGGGTCCGGAGGATTTTGGGCCGAGCTTGAGTCCCATAACTGATGCCCCGCTCCAGGGGATTCCCCCGGATGATTATTCGGTCGTAGGCTTCCGGGTCCTTGGAGTCGATTTCCGGGAGCAGGTTTTCCCGGGAAGACATTTCCACCTTCAAATGTCTTAAATTGTCCTCGTTATTTATTTATGGGTGATTTTTAGCCCCAATTCAAACCTTGCTTCTTCTCCAGATGTCCCTTGCTGGACCACGTTTTAAAATAATTCAATTGAAAAATAATTATTTTTCATTACGTAAAGACTGGAGAAATGCAAATGATCTATTAATTCGAATGGGACAGCGTGAATGATGTGGAAAGCGAACGTCTGGAGTCTCTGGAGAAAGAGAAGAGAAACTGGAAGGGAATTCAAAGGCCGGCGGGGAGCATTCATCTCTGGAAATCACTGCACTTTCCCTTGCTTCTCACATTCAGTCCACAAATATTCTCTTCCCTCGACTTGCCTCTCTGGACGATTCTGCCGCACGGCTGGAAGCCAAACATTCCAGAGATGAATGCATTCTAATGGAAAACAGTTTTGTTTTAATAATTGCGATGATGTTTGACCAAAATGAGATATTCGGCGAAATGCAACTGTGTATTTGCAGAGATGTATTGCTCTCACGAAATCATCTTAAAAATTCTGAACCTAATCTGGATTGCGTCTATCATGATCTTGCAGAAAAATATTGACCGATTCTTTGTTTTCCGCGCACCTTTTTATGCAAGGCCAGAAAAGGAAATTCGTATGATCTAATTCTAAATAATAATGAACAAGAATCGCCGAAAACAATGGATACATGGATGATTACATGATATCTGTTTTTCTTTTATTCTTACGAATAGTTTAGAATATACATATGAAATGACTAAAAAAAAGAGAGAGGAGTAATAAGTATGTAGTAACTATACTTGTTTGAACAATGTCCCCTTTCAAAGTTTACACACTCAATTATTGAAGTTCTTACAATTACGTCACTTGTACATAAGCCATAATAATATTTTTTAATTTTTATATGTACCCAATGTATCTTATTCGTTTTTTTATTCCAAGCAAAATACAACATTACAAAAATGTACAAACGTGTTATGCTATTATTTACAAATTTTTAGTCTTAGTAGTTATTTTAATAAAAAGTCTGTCATTATTATCAACACCCTCAATGTATTGTATTTGTGATTTAAGCACGACAAAGATTACTCTTAACGACGTATGAACACTCTTCTATTGCCTTTTGCTCATCAATAGTTATAACTTAACTTATTCTCGATTAAATACTTAACCAATCATAAACTTTTTTTGTAGTAAAGGACAGTTTTTTAGTAATAGGGGCAGCTTAGATAATTGTTTCTTATTCGTTTTTAATATAAAAAAAGGTGTATTGCAATTTGCAGACAACAGTACATACTACATACTACAACGACCATTGGCTCCAATTGCTGTTTCAACGTTCTCCAGTTGTCATTATCTCAAGTTTCTGCATCACTGGCAACTGGCATATATACCAACTTCCCGAAGGCTAAAAACCCGGGTAGTATATATTAACTTAGATAATTAATGGGGACAGTCAATCCTACGTACATTACATTCACACTTTGCGCACACGAAAATCGTCACTAAAAAGTCTACTTCAATTGTGCTTGTTTCCTTATTCTTCTGTAAATACATTTAAACATGATATCATTATCAATAATAATAACAGCAAAAGTACACAGAAAAACTTGGTGTTCAGTCTATCAAGTTACATTATATTACATTAATGAATTTGTTGCTGTTTTTGTATGTCAATAATTCGACTGGTAGAAAATCATTCCATTGAAAAAAATCTTTGTAAAGTTGTACGTATGGTTTATCGTTTCCAGCAATTCTTTGTTTGCTTTGTCGAGTATCAGAATATCCGTATACATACACAATTTCTTTTCACCAGAGCGGAAAAGTGGGATAAAAACCCTTTTGCTATTTAAGATTATTGAGCATCAATTTATCATTGCAATTACAGTGTTCACAGACTTGCAAAACCGCACAAAATAAACAATACAAACCACAATTTGCAGCAAAATAAAAGTCTACAAACAGAATGTGCCATCATAATATGTATATTATGGTTACATTACTTATAAAGTCAATTTAAAAAGTTTACATTACATCCATTATCCTTGCCATCATTTAAGCTACACGCACGCAAAATACATATGCAAGTTCAATGCGTACGTGTAACAAATAAGTCAGTAAATTATTTTAAGGACATCTAAAATTTATAAAATGCACTCGGACAATGAATTTCACTCCATTATATACAGTCGTAATTTATAACATACATCGTAAAATACAATCCAAGAGTTTGACTGAATACACAAGCATTGCACCAGCTATTTGATCAGTTCTTCCTCTCTGTAACGTATTATATATTTCTATACACAACAATAAAACACTCATTTGAAAAAGTCTTACAAGTTGTGCAAAACTAAGAAAAAGACTGAAGCACATGGTCAGTTATTCTAATAAATATTTGGAAACCAATACAAACGTACCTATGTATATGTAATAAACCTTTTTCAGCGTCGTAACATTTAATCAGGCTTTCCACCTCAAATACAAATACAGGTTGTCGTAACTTCTAGTATTTTAGTAAACCTCAAAGTAACTTCTGGATTCCCTAAAGATCGTAGCAAATAATTTCTGTAGCATAAAATTAATTCATGGCATACTCATGATTAGAATTCCTTCTCTTCTAAAACCTATTTTTGTGGCACAGGAACGAAAAAATAAATGCATACACATAGTAAGGCTTAAACGTAAATATAAAACACTTGCTCCAACAAATATAACAATATGATCTTGATTACACAATAATCACAACAAATGCAAAACGCTTTACACGCAACTTCAATGTTATATCATCTTGGAGCCAAGCAATAAATGTTTCGGCAAGATAATAATAAAACTGGACGGTTAATCGTTCGTAAAAAACTAAAATAGGGTAAAATACAAAGAGTTAATAAAATAACTAACTGATAAGCTCATGAAAGTGCTTACGTTGACAGTGCTAAGCTACTTGTTACAGCTTTTACAAAAAAGCCGAAATGACAGCTTTTACAAAAAATTTTTCTTCAAAGGATTTTTTTCTTCAAAGGGAGAGGGATTAAACAAGACTTGTTCTTGTTACTCTATACGGGGTACAGGATTATAAATATGTACAAGCTTAACTAGAAAGCAGTTAACGTATAATAAAAACTAAAAACAAAAATAATAATACAGATGAGTTACAACACTGTTTTGTCGCCATCATTGAAAAACAAGAAAAGTGTACTCCGTTTAATCACGATACCAAACAAAAGGTGTAAATTTAAAAAAATCAGACATCATTAATATGGCACAACAATGCTTAGCAATTATACTGCGATCACGTTGTAGTAGGATAACTACCTGGCAATAAATATTCCACAATTTTTACTTTTTCGAACGTCAAAGTAAAAATCCCAAACTACTATTATTTCACTAACTAGGGTAAAGAAAATGGAAGTTTAAAGCTATAGTTGGGTTAAGTACAAGTTGGGAAAGAGAGCGGAAACAGTACAATAATATTTACACTAATATATATGTAAATATTTCTTCTAACGTTTGAGTCTACCGGAAATAAAGGTAATTTGTACATACAAAATCTGGTACAAAACTTTCTAAAATGTTCCTTTTCTTGCACACCTGGTAGTCTCATTTCATTTTTCTTGCAAAATAGGAACTGATACAAAACAGTTCCCTGACTACCAGGGCACAAAACAGGTATTTAACCATTTTGAAGTACGGAAGATATTGCTAATTGGAAAAACGTGGAAGAATACGTTAAAATCATGAATCCTATAAAAATATTGTTTGAAAGTTGCTAAATTTTTTAAATTGTTTGAGCTGGAAGTATTTGTAGTGGCTAATTCATGGAAAAATGATATTCGTTGTTAGAGACTTTACAAAAACTGGTAAGATGTACTATCTGCAGAGTATACAATAACAATTATTACTTGTAGCTAGCAGCGAAAATGCTTTACGGAACACGGAAGTAATTGCCTTGAGTATTAAGAACTCGGTTAATTGTACCTACATTTATACTGTAAAAATGAAAGCTGAAACCCGTTTAGGTAACACGGAGACTCATTAATGTTGTTTAGTTTGTAGAAGATGTTCAAGATAAAAAATGTTATCCCAATTAAGACTATACACTACATGATTACATTATGATAAAATGTAAGGATAACATACATAAATAAATAGTATAAGTATAAATACATGTAGTAGGTGAATTCATCTCTACCTACATCACATAATATGCTAAAGTTTTCCCTAACACTGGAATTCACTGGCAGTAATAGCGTTCAGATCCTTCATAAGCCCTTCCAAATTCGAGATTTCCTGCGTAAGTTCCTCGGTGCTGTAGCATTTTTGAAGGTTGGAAGGAGAATCTTCCCCTTGTGGGCTCATGGACGACTGCTGGGGGAAGCTGCCAATGTTCATAGTGGTGAATTGTGACGTTGATATCCGTTTTATGGGAGAACTCTGAATGCCTAGGTTGTTAGGATTGGGGATTATCCCTACGACTGTACCAGGACGGGCAGCATCTGAAACGTACAGCCAACAGTAAAGATTAGACTATTTCCCAGACTTTTTAAAATGTATTTAAGTAACGCAAGTGAGCTCATACTAATAGCAAGGACAAGTTCAACTAGAGAACACGTCAAAATATTAAAATACAAAATACTTTTTGATTGCTGGGGAGTTGTGGGATGATGAGAAGGTAGAGTTCCAGTAGGAGGGATGGGAACGGCAAAGCTCCTCAAATTTCCTCCAGTCCTCCGATTCAGTGTTCCCAGGCTGGTACTTCCTGCTGACTGGGCTCCATAATCAGAACCAGCACTGTTGAACCAAAAGAACCAATTAAGTATGGGTGTTTAATTGCAAAGAATTTAGGTACCAGGCAATATGCGATCCCCATCCAATAGGTACAGAATACATTACCCGAATTGCGCCAACGAGCTCAAATTATGCTGACTGGATGCAGCCGAAGAGCCACTGGGAATATTTTCATACGCGTTTTTATTGCTCCCCTGGGGCTGAGGTTGTGCGTCTGATTTGGGACCACCAGTTGAAGCATCTCGCAATAGTTGTGACTGACTATTTCGACTAAATATTGGATTGTTTCTTAAGTCTGCGGCTCCACCTCCGCCGACTGAAAGCATAAAACGACAACATATTCAATGACCGAGCAAATACTGCTTTAATCAACTAATGAGGAAAGAATAAATATCCAACGTAATTGCATTCAAAAGCATTGTGATAAAACAGCTGCGACTAATTGTAAGAACTTTCTGATACCAGTATACTTTTAAAAACTCACCATCTGGTTTAAAAAAGAAAGGCTCAACGGGTATTTTTATAGGTTTAGGTTTTCTACGTCCCAACGAATGACACTGTACACTTTGACTATTATTGTCACCTTCAACGCGGTTAATGAGACAGATATAAAAAAAACAAAAATATTGACAAAATATTGCATCAAGACAAAACAAGGCATTTCATAACAACAATATACAAATACAACATGACATGACCACACGACATACAAAGCCAGACAATTTGTAAGGACAAAATTCAACACAATGCGTGAATTTACTTTTTACAAACGTTATAGCAAAACCTGACGCTCGGCGTACAGCTCACTTACCAATGTAAGAAGACATGAAATTCCTTTTATCCAAAGAATTGGTGGTATGTTGAAGAGGTGTCTTTTCCTCTGGATCTCCAATTTCTCGCGATCCTCTAGTAGACGGACTAATAGGTGTCTCGACAGGGTGAGGACCAGTCTTTTCTATACTCTTGAGTTCCATTTGATCGTGGTGAATCCACAGATCCGGAGGTTTCAATTCAGGTTTGCGCTGTTTTCTGGTACAAAACAAACACGGTTACACCATCAAAAGAGTCAGAAATTTCTCATTCCATTCGTGAAAAACGTACTAGCTTTTTACTGATATTTTGCGAAAGAGCTAATAAACCTTATAAATTTTTGATTTATTTTAAAGAAATTCGAATTTACTTGAGAGATGTTTGTTTCGGAGACTCTGACGGTTCACTGCCTCTCTTCCGGTAGTAAATACATAAAGAAACGCTGGCTAGAGCAAAGATGACGCTGAGGCAGATAAGAATGTACAAAACTATTTGGTTCGGTTTGCCCTGTGGATCTGATAAGTCAAAGTAAAATCATATATAAATTGGTCCTCAGTAAATTTAAAAGCATTTTACCCAAATCGCTGTGTTGAACCTAAACATAGTCCTTTAGATAATCACGCTCACCATGAATTATAACAGTTCGATCCCCAGAGCTACCTCCACTTGTTCCCAAGCCTCTTTTCGACACAGGCGTTGAAATTGATTTTATGTCAGTATACGGTCCCAGTCCTTTGGAATGTCTGGCAGCCATCCTGAAGTAGTAAGTTGTATCAGGTGTAAGTCCTGCCACTCTATGTGTGAGTACATCATCAGGAATAGCATCTTCGACCCATTCTTTCAGTGACGGATTGGTCGTATAAAATACCATGTAGCCTTTTATCTCATCATCCTTTGTCATTCGAGGTGGTTGCCAATTTAAAACTACACTGGATTTGCCGTCATCCCTATTAATTCAAATCCCATGAGATTAATGACACGAAAAAAAAACGCTCATCAATTAAAGTAAATCACACTTAATTACATATCTTCATTACCCAGTTATAGCTAAGAGTGTCAAATCCTGCGGAGGAGAATGAGGTGTTGAGTCAAAAGTAGTATTATAAGCGACCAAACTCCATTCTGATGCAAACCGGGCCTTAACAACTTTCACACTAAACTCATACTGCGTTCCAGGTCTCAAGTCGTCTAAAATCGTATTTAACTCGGTCGTATTGACGTGTCGAACTGACGATCGTTTCTGACTCAATGCCAAAGCTTCTGTTGGCAAGTAACGGACAACGTAGTAGCGGTTATCGCTCACGACTTGAGTTTTGGGCAGAGATGTATCAGTCCAATACAGAACCACTGAGGTTGCAGAGAGCACCATAGCTCGTAGTCCAACTGGGGGCGGAAGTTGAGCCATGGACAAACCATGGTCGTCATCTTCCTCATCCGATGTCTCTTTTGTGCGTAGGTTAGCATAAATGGGCACGCCATCACCAATCTTATTGTATGCTCTTAAGCTGATCACGTAATCAGTGTTGGGCTTCAATTTCTCCAATGTGTAGTACCGACGCTTTACATCTACACCCTTATTATATTCATCCGGGATACCTTTTCCCCAACCTATGGTGTACCCACGGACCATAATATTTGTATTGCGAGGCGGTGACCACGTAATTGTAATACTCTCAGACGTGGCACGAGCTGCGGGAAAATATATATATACAAATTATACATATTTATTAAAACTTATTCGCGTTGGTTAAATGAAAAAGAAAACAATGCATAGGTATATAATATTATAATAAAACGTAATAATCTAGTGATGAAACTATTGTTGTTACCCTGAAGTGATTCCGGTTTGTCGGGGACTGTACTTTCGTCTAAATCCCTTTGATAAGTAGAAGCATTCATCCATTCAGTGAATGGTCCCGTTCCATTGACGTTTATTGCAGCAATTTTTACTTGGTATTCAGCCCCTCTTTCCAATTCAGTCAAAGCAAAAAATCGACTACTTCCGTCCTGCGTAACAGTTTCGGCCCGTTTTTTCCCGTTTTTCTGCTTATACTTAATTTTGTAGCCAGTGATGATTCCATTACGAAATTCAAGAGGCGGTGGCTCCCAACGAATTGCAATGCTCTGAAAAAGATATTTAAAACAGTATTCAAAAATGTGAACTGCCTGGGTGTTAAGAAGTTCTTGATCATTGTTGTACAAAAATATCAATCCTTACCGTAGAACTGGAACTCTCTAAGCTCACATTATGTGGAGTGTCTGTTGGTTCTGCACTCAAAGTTCTGACCATCACTTGCTCCGAATTGGGTCCTGGGCCATTCTGATTAATGGCCAGCACCCAAACGAAATATTCTGTATATATTCTCAAATCATCCAGAACGGCCTCGGGACTAGTAACTACCATGGCTTGAATCCCACCACTTTTTGGTAATAAATAATCATCATCTTCATCTTCCGCATCAGAGTCGTCTAACGATGAATCGTCGAAATCCAAAGGAAACACCTTGTTACTGCCACCACTGTTATTATTGTCTTCTTTTGGTCCGTCCATATTAATTGTCGCTGCTTCCGCATAAAACACTTTGTATTTCAAAATGGTCCCATGGGTTTGTTCCGGGGGTGCCCAATGCAGATTAACTTGAGTAGGGGATGATGGCCAAGATTTTAGGAATCTTGGAGGTCCAGGAACATCCACTTCAGGCTGGGTCGCTACCGTGATTTCTCGTGAACTGACGCCAGCTCCTTTATCATTATATGGGACAACTCTGAACGTGTACTTTTTATTGGGTTGGAGACCTCGCACATTAATTTCTTCCAAGGATGATTTCGTAGTGTTGAGCACACGTTCTCGGTCGGAACCCAGTTCTTTGTAAAATATTGCATATGCCACAATGCGTCCATTGGGATTTGCAGGGGCTTTCCAAGTGAGTGTTACAAAACGTGTGGATACTAACACTGCTGCCACTTCCCTAGGCGCCGATGGACCCTCTGGAGATGCTGTGTGGTTGTCCTTGTCCCAGGCTCCATTAAAATTGTTATTGTTACCTCCCAATCGCGGAGGCATAGGTAATGATTGACCTAATAGTAGGAACGGTTTCACTGGCTTTGGAAGTATTTCATCATCATCAATATCATCATCATCTTCATCATCAACATCAGCGTGTGGCATATCTGACAAGGTTTCTACAACCTCTGGTTTAAATTCTCCTATTTACGGGCATCCACAAGGATAGAGAAGCAAAGAAGCACGAGCACAGCATTTTTCACAGCCACAGGGTTGATGCACAACAGGGAAGGTATAACAAAAAAAAACAAAAACATTTAATAACAAATAACAATAAGCAAAACAAACACATTTGCGAAAATCATTCTCTGTCGTCGCATGTAAAGAGAACTGTACACCTAATCTACCTCTACAAGTAGGGATATTGTCGATTACAAAACCGGGTAAACGAAACTATGAATTTTTGGGCGACATCCGAATAATCAACGCAAGTAATAACTATGAAATATAATAATAAAAGTAATAGGTATATTTTCGAGGGATTTACACTATGTTTACATATCAAGGTTGTCCGAAAATAAATAAAAACTGAGAAATTTGGGGAACTTGTAATGTAATTACTAATTACACAGGAAATATGTATAATATTTAGTTCGTAAAAGCATAAAGTATCAAGTATGAACGACGCATAAATACGCGGTTTATTATCTAAAAATAATCCATGCAAGCGCAGAACTTCATAATAAATCGGAATTCTACAAATAAGTACATTCAACAGTTTCCGTACGGGACTTTACTCTAACTTCATGCGACATTTGAGTTTGTAGCCTCTACAGGCTCCGCAAAAAATTCGCGTTACTGAAATAGGCTCATATCGTTAAAATGACAGCGAATACATATGATGAATAATAAGGATTAAATTACAAATACTTATTACCTATAATGTAAGTACAAAAAATTAAAGCGTATCCTTACCAGGCTTTAGTACTTGAAGACGAACAGTAGTCTGAACGTTGCCTGCTGGATTGGTTCCAATGCACTGATACATACCTGCGTCTGCTGAAACTAGACCCAAAATCTTCAAATTGTTGGCGTTGACAATCTGTAAAAACAATTCAGAATACATTAAAACTTCCATGTTCACAATTACAAATACAAATGGTTTGTTACCATAATTAATCATTAGGGATAACCATTAACCTTTGAACTGAAAATCAGTAGAACGGTTAGAATTACCTGGAAATAATCACCCTCAAATATAATTTCACCGTTTTTGTACCATTCAATGGTTGGCAAAGGTTTTCCGTAAATTTTGCACGGAAGTTCCACGTCCTCCTTTTCGTAGGCGAAAAAATTGGGGGGAGACGATAAAACTCGAGGAGTAACTGAACATACAATGAGAATTTAGAGAAATTCACCAAATGATAGGTATGTGTATACCTATACTACATACATATGTAAGATCCAGCAATTTTGAACATGTGATGTCAAATTTTCTATAAACATAGCTTTACCCTGAATATTTAAGGTGGCTGACACGTCGGCAGAATCCTCCCGGTTTTCAGCACGGCATTGGTAAGTTCCACGATCAGATTCTTCTGTTTTAGATATCATTAAATTTCCTTCGCCAACGACGGAGTAACGACTATCCAAATTTCTAGTTAATAAAAACGATAAATGAAATTCGCTGAAGCAATAATCACGTACCCACTTGTTAGTACTTTAAAACTGAACTCACTGTAGATCAATAGTCACTCCATCCTTCAACCAAGTAATCTTTGGCTGAGGATAGGCTACAGCTGAACACTCGAGTACAACAGAGCTTGGAGCAATAACTGTTTGACTTTTCGGAACCGCCGTGAACACTGGAGGAGTGTCGCTTTCTACAAACCAAAACCAGATTACACAGACTTCAACATATTTACTGAAAGTAATGTAAATGGTCACTACTTTCATGAACTTTACCTGGATTCCTATTAAGTACCAACCGGCCTTTCCTGCTAATTGAATACTTGTCAACATTCGAAATATTGCATTTATAAACTCCTTCGTCTGTTGACTGAATATTACTGATCTCGAGGGAGCCTGAAGGCAAAACTGTCATGCGAGAGTCATCCATTGCCATAGGACGGTCATCTTTAAACCAGTGGACAATCGGTGGTGGAATTCCTTGAACGGAGCAACCAAACCGAGCTGTCTGGCCAAGGCCAATGCTGATATCCTCAGGCTCTTCGTCGAATCTCGATAAAACTAATAAGAGATTCAGCAAAGATAAGCACCAATTAGCAAACATGTACGTATAACCACATAATATGCACACTAGACGGCTTTTTTATGGTGAAAAACATAAGGACCTGCCTAACATAAAATAAAAACATACATGCCGCCTGAAGCTTGGCAGATCTTGACAGTATCGCTAGCCCAGTTCCAGTGACACTAGCCAGACACTGATAAAGGCCTTCATCTGGTTTGCCTTGTTTTGTCTGAAGTAATGACGTTATGTGCAACGACCCATTGGCAGTTATAGATCTGAAAAATAGAAGTGTGCATCGTATCATGTAACAGAACTTTTCGGAAACACATCATAATGTATTGACAAACTGACAACTAGTACAAATATTTGCATTTCCATTATTTTTATGCACTGAAATCGGAAGTAGAAACAATCTATCATTCAGATGTCAAACAAACCTTCCAAACTCATCTGGATGTCCACCGCTGCGTGAAAACATGACGAAAAAAGATCAGCTTTCAAATGTATAGAAATAAAATAATTATGTCTGCGGACCAGCGCAGAACAGTTATCAAATCAGATATGAAAAGATATCACTTCAGGTTTCTTGGATCCACTGATTATTTTCTGATACAATTGTTCTATGTCACACAATGGAACTACCAATAATGCGTTGAGACAGGTATAGGTACACACTAGCAGCAAATAGATTCTCTGTATGCATTGTTTATCTACCTTCGGTAATCCCCCTCAAGTTGGAGCAACTTGCCATCTTTCTTCCATGAGATCTTTGCTGGACCATCACCTTTAGCATCGCAGTTTAGGACGACATTTCCACCTTTTGGAACAACCGTGTCAACTGGCTCCACCAAGAATTTCAAAGCCACTGCCGTCCCAAATAACCCTGCAAGCAGTATTTTATAAAACTGAGTTTTACACAAGTACATACAAATTACATAATCAAGTAAAATAATTATGTCGTTTGTATCTTCAGAGCGAAAGCTATCGAAATAATTTTTGTGTAGCTTTTTATGGACAACACATGTTACCGGAAATGGAAAGAGCTAGGCATAGCTGAACAACGAGTCTTGCAATCATCTTTCCAACCGTTTAGCGGGATTGCACGAGATGCCCAATTTTGAAAAATCAATGTCGGGAGAATAATTTATCTTCAGTTTCAATGTGAGTAATTATGATGCTGCATCCTACATTACCAAATGCTAAATCCAAACATGGATGAGTGCCGCTGACATGATCACTGCGGCTTGTATCTTGTATGTCGAGAATATAATGCGTTGATTCGGAATTTTGCGTGCCTTAAGTATTTCGTTGAAGTTACTTCAACAACGAGTTTAGTTCAGTGCTCCCATCTGAAAATACAAAAAAAAAATCTTTTTAGTATCCTTTATTTTTTATATTTTTTTACTGATTTTCGGTCCAACGAATAATTCGTTGCATAATGTTTGTGCTTGAAGTTTGACACCCCACCTCTGATTTCAAAATAAATGATTATTTGCCTACTTAAGTTATTGCTATTCTTAGCACTTATTATTATCAAAAGACCAGAAATGACAAGCTTCCTTACGGATAATCGCCTGTATTGCACAATTATTTTCCATTATGCTGCTGAGTTACGCCAAAAAAATGGATCCATAAAACAATTTTAAAATTATCTGGAAAAAAGAACGAATACATAAAAAGATAAATACCACAAAAACAATCATTCTTCCCGTGCAAATTTTTAAGAATGTGCAATTCGTGCATCGTATACCACCACATTTTTAGTGTTATAAATGCGCAGGCATTAAATGTGTGGATGACAACAAAAAAGCAAATCCCACCACGATTTTAACATTCATTCGCTGAATATTATTATTACGACGTGTCTAACGATGACTAAATTATTGACCAAATTAATCTACCTACAAAGAACTTCAGCAAATATATACAAATAAAAATGTCAGTTTTGAGTTCTGAATCATGACAAGTTCAAGTTCATACATTTGCTGTTCGATCGTGCGCATCTGAGTTACATACACATGATCCATAATCTCTATAAGTAAGTACCCTGTTTCAATGATGATCATATCCTGATTAGTGATTATGATTAGATAATCTACCAAATGATGACAAGCTTGTAAAAGCAAGCGTCATTTTGAGGAATACAATAAATAAAAGCCGTCCCTTGCGGTCACTCGCATTGCCACTTCACCCAATGACACATTTTTTTAAGTTATACAATAAAGGCACACCGCAAACCACATCAGCCGATATAGGAAATTACACCACAAAAAATGACACGTTCGTGCGCAGATAAATGGTTAAAAGGATGCTGTGCCTTACACGTTTTCGTCATTTTCCAAGCTAAATTTACGATTTACTTTTTTCTTTCTTAATAATTCCTATAGAATTCACAATCAAGTAACAAATTAATCATATCAAAGCAGTGTGTGATAACTGAAATAAGTGTCCCTTAAATGTCAAAAAGTCTGTCTTGCGGCCGGTGGGAGCTATTTATATTCACACACACGTGCGAAGAGCTTCCGAACTTACACAATGCATATAAACCAAAAGTTATGGGTTCAATGAATAACTGAAAAGGAAAAGATTATTACAAACTAATTTACATGATTGCTCATGCAAATTAATTAAAAATCCAACCAACGTCCTTGAAGGTCGACTCGAGCCCCTCAAGATACTCCTATAATGAAATGCATTCTTGAAGAGTTTGAGTAGATAACAATAATCAAGTGGCTATTGGCTGTATTATACCATATATGATTATCATTATCAGAAAAGAAACCTAACTGAAAGACCAAAAGAAAGTCGAGGTTACAAGTTACAACAGCATACCTGCATTATACTATAGACAGCAACAATTTCCAAGACTTTCAGACGTTGCTTATAAGTATACATTTAAAAATAAGAAAACCAATGAAACTCATGCATAGGAAGCTTACGTTGATGATAAACAACAATGAAATGCATAATATAAGGAGCCGATAATAGTTAATAATGCTAATTAAAAGCACTTTTTTTACGATTACATATACACACACACACCCATCAGAAAAGCAACCTACCTTGAAAATGCTCATGATCCACTCCAACTCCGCCTGTTCAAGGAATGAAACCTCTCCAATTTTATCTTCCAACACATTTCCCAAAATAAAAACAAGGCTCCTATCTCTTCACACTCACGATTTTACTGTTTTTTCCAACAAAAATCCTATCATGTTTTTCTGGAAAATTTCCCCGTATTTTCCAAAAAAAACAAAATACAGGAAAACCCAGAGAAAATCTTCAAAACAGACAAAGAAATGGGTGCGTTCTCCCCCAGTGGGGCTATTTTAACAATCAAACTTCACTGTAAAAAAAATGTAAAAAAAAATACCGTACAGAACCGCAATAATAACATTAATTTGGTGGTTCAACAATGAAAAAAACAATGGAACTGTCTACAGAATTTTAATGAGTGAAAGTTCCATGTCTCTTTCTTTTTTTTTTGTCAGTCTCTGTCTCTTCTCTTTCTTTGTACTGTTGCCAGTTGCCACCATAGGGATGGATGATGATAATAATTATTACGCTCTCCTCTCACTCTCTGGAATAGGAATAACGCAGAGGAAAGAATATGAAGAGGAAAATGACTGGAAAGAAAGGAAAAAGAGTGGAAATGGAAAGGATATATGCCTATAGAACTTATACGTGCTGGAAACGGACGTATAGAAGCTGCGTACGAAGCGCGTAGCACAATGTGTCTGAATAAGTCTGAATGTGTACAAATATGTACATATTTATTACATATATAGGCACCCAAATGCGTTTTTTCTACGAGGCATGAGGACGGACGTTTACCGCTTACGACTCTGGAGGTCTTCTACGGGCATTCTCACTCTCTCTGCTTTTTATCTTGTCCGTGTCCCCGGAGCCAGAGCCGGAGCCGAAGCCGGAGCCCGAATTGAAACCATGGGCCATGGGTCATGGGGAAAGAAAGGACTCTGTACATCAGGGGTGCCCACGAATTTTGGTGTCGCGGTCACTTTTATCATTTTAGCCACCCCAATGGTCACCAAAATTTTGTAA
>JAQGBT010002734.1:0-22669 GCA_034698585.1 Disparrhopalites patrizii | reverse complement strand
TTTCTACATTTCTGTCTCTCTCAATTTTTCGTCTCTCTCTCTCTCTCTCTCTCTTTATTTCTACATTTCTGTCTCTCTCAATTTTTCGTCTCTCTCTCTCTTTATTTCTACATTTCTGTCTCTCTCAATTTTTCGTCTCTCTCTCTCTCTCTCTCTCTCTCTCTTTATTTCTACATTTCTGTCTCTCTCAATTTTTCGTCTCTCTCTCTCTCTCTCTCTCTTTATTTCTACATTTCTGTCTCTCAATTTTTCGTCTCTCTCTCTTTATTTCTACATTTCTGTCTCTCTCAATTTTTCGTCTCTCTCTCTATTTCTTCTTGCTGAATCTTTCTCTCTTTGTATTCCTATTTCAGCCCCCCTCTCTCCATCTCCCTCCGTGATATGACATGGAGTTAATCGTAAGTAATGACTCGCTCTCTCATCATTGAATGTGTAACACGTCTCGAACAACAATCATGGCGGCAGGAAAATAAAGGAAGGGAGTGAGACAGACAGTAAAAGCGGGGTAAAGGAGAGCTCTTGTTTAAATATGATGAAATTCCGTGTATGTATGTGAGTAATGCGGAGGAAGCTGTTTCCTCCGGTTTTTTGGGGGTGCAGAAAGATGCAGAAGGAAATTGGATGAGGAAGGGGCTCCAGAGTGAAAGAGAAGAAGAGAAAGGAAATGATATTGGATAATAAAATGGTAAGTCCCCATACCCTGACTCTGGCCTCTGTTAAATTTGTCCACATTGCAATTTCTTCCCGGGTGCTCATATCAGGGTAGCGATTCCTGGAGAAAGTGGCCTCCAGCTCCTGCAGCTGTTGGGAGGTAAAATGAGTTCTTTGCCGACGTTGTCTCTTCTTATTCTTATTAGATTTGTCATTGGACGAGTCATCCAAGTCGGAACCATTCTGACCATCATTCGGATTGTTGGACTTGGACGAAGCGATCGATGTGATGTCGGGCGGACTTGAATCTGCAACAGACACACATATATACACATGGACGTCAATCAAAAATCTCAAAAGACATAAGTATGTATACCCGTGTGTACCATACCATCTTAATCTTACGCGCAAGTCTGGACTCAAACAAGCAAAAAAAAAAATAGGGGAGAAAAATCCATCCTCTATAGACACAGGGAAAAAAATACCCGGGGAAAAAGTTTTCCCTTGTGGTCCGGGAATTTTTATAGTCCCAGAAAAATCAGAAGAGCGGAGGAAGAGCTTAAACCAACTTTTATCTTTACCTTTCTCATTTATTTATTATGACATAAGTCTCCCGTCTTGGAGGGTTTTTTTTTTCGCTGACGTAAAGAGTACTAGAAACAGTGGAATGCTCTTGACTTGGTCAAGGTATATGGTAGTAGCATAGGCCGTACATGCATACGTATAGAAAACATATAAAAGATAGGGCTGCATACGTTTCTCCCCCGTTTAAGAGCTTCAATTGACTCCCAATGCTAATTAGACACTCAGATTCTATTTTCACATATGAATTAAGCCTGGTGATAGAGTCGCAGCCAATCGTATTTATATTATTAACATGTATATGAGGACGTCATACTCATCATTGAATGACAGCATTTAAACTTTTTTGTATCTCTCAAGTGCTTACACGACACATTACATGTGTACTTCAAAATTAAATACACACTAGCCATCACCAGCCATTTTTAACAGACATTCCAAAATCACCACCGAATCACTACAAATATGTCCTTTCTCCTAATCCACCCACTACTCACCTTTTTCTTCACCATTAAACTGGTAGTACTAATAAATACGTATATAATGTCCTAATAACAAATTCTCATTTGGCAATTATAAGCAAAATTGTATATATGTATTATATGTATGTATGAGTGTATATTTGTGTATATGGGCAGAAAAAGGACGTGGAAAGACAGATTTTGTCGCTATGTAGCAAATCACTAATCCACCCCTCCATAATTCTCCACGGACAGTCAGGGACAGTGTGCGTGTGTTCCAGGCTGGGTATAACATTTCCCTTGACAAGCTCCTTGACATGTGTTCTCTCCTCCAAAATAAACCTTTATGATGTATGCCTGCGACAATTTTTTCAGTAGTAATACAGAAAGTTAGATGAGAGAGTGCAGGGGAGACAGGGGAGATAGTGAAAAAAAGATGTATGTGCCGGTAATAGTAAGTACCGATGCATCAATTGTCTGTACTCAATTCCCTATAAATTGGTAAGTGCGTGCGTGTGTGTTATGAATTAAATGCAGGAGAGAGAGAGAGAAATTCAGGCGGTGTTTTGGAAAAGAGAAATATAGTTAAGATTAGAAGGGAGAGTTGAGAGGATTTCTTATCGTTTTATTGTGTTTGACAAGCTTGTAAATCAATAATGTTACCATGTCGGGAGTTTTTTTTTTAGAATGTTTGCACAATTGTTTTATTAGTCAAACTCTCTCTCGTTGGTTTGATAAGCACTTTTTTATTTATTTTTTAAAACATCCTCTGCATCTCCTTTTCACTGTTGTTGCACCATCAAAGTTGGTGAGGGATACCTTTTTCTCTTTTGACCGCGAATAAAATTTTATTACATTTGTTATTTCTCTCGTATTCTTTTTTTTTCGATATTAAAATTTCCTCACTGCTTTGTCCTTCAAAAGGGATTTTGGATTAAAATTTACGGACATTTTGAAAAAAAAAATTATTGTGGAGACCTCCAAAAGGACAAGACGCGGAGGAAACTAGCAAAAATAATTAGAAAAAAACTTTAATCTTATACAATCGTATGTTTTTCAAATGGAATGATTATTCCAAGAAATTATGGGTATCCGGAGTAAACCATTTAATAGAAAAGTGTTTCGGGGAAATCCATCTGTATATTCATCTCATAATCGGCCACCAATAAACAGCCACTCTTACACTAATATTATCTCCTTTCTAATAATAAATAATGAGACTTCATATATTTTACGATTAAATGCAACAAAAAAATTGTATATCATCCACACATCAGCAACATCATCACATTGTTGTGGTGTGTTTACGCACAGAGTCAAAAAAAAATACACACACGAGTGCAGAGATACACAAGAACAGAGGAGATAATGACTCGGCTAATCTCGGATTTACCTCTGCCTTTGTAGATAAAGGACGAAGCGCCTCTTTCGTTTCATCATTCACCTCATCCTAGGAGTTAAATCCCTTTTTTTGTGTGTTCCTTGTATGTATACGCGCATTTGTACAACACACAAAATATAATAATACAACAAATACACCTAAATATTACACCGAAGGAGACAAAAAAAATGGAACAGTTTGCACATTTTGTTTTAATATTACTTTGGCCTAGCACTGCAGGAAAAAACCGAGGTTTGGATTATCACAAGAATTGGTTCTATGTGCAAGAGTTGAGAGAGACAAAATTCCAAATCACACGTCAAACCTTTGTGCTTTCAACTGCGATTCCATACAATTTTAGCGTGTGGAAAGCGAATTGGATAAAAGAGAGAGAGAGAGAGAATGAGCAGTGCTTATCAGTTTTTATGGCGGGGTGTGTAAAACAATTTCTCTATCTCTTTGACCTCAACCATGAGTGTGTAATTAAGTCAGTGCTAGTGCTACTCACAAACAAAATAAATATATACAACGTGTATGAGTAAGCTAGGGCCATATTTTTTATTATGTGGAATTTTACCACGAGCCACCAGCATCCCTAATACATATGTATACGTGTGCGGGGAAAAGATCTCCTTTTTGAGATCAAAAAAAAAATGGCTCGAAGAAAATCCGGGGAGAAAATGATCCGTTGTGTGTACATTGAATGTGAACTGAAATTTCTCCAGTTTTTTTTCTCCAAAGGAAGTAACACACATCGGGAGATGCACCAAAAAAAGGTACAGGGACGGAAGGGTGGGAAGTTGGGGAGAAAAACGGAGCAAATGGACACAAATGGAACAATTTGTTATCACGCAGATTAGCTTGTCAATGAGCCCAAAGGGGAGGAAGTGCTTTGACATTCTTCTATTTGTGACCAAAAAATGTAAAAGTGATGCTTTTTCCACCTGTCACCTTTTTTTCTCTCCATTTCTCTCTCTTTCTCCTTCTGACTCCCTCTTTTTCTCTCCCCCTCAAGAAAACTCGTATCGCTCTCCATCCACTTCTTCATCTGTGACTTGTGCTCTTCGTGTCAACTTTTTACATTTAAACATACAAGAAAGGGGAAAAAACAAGAAAAAAACGTGAAGATGTATATACAAAAGTCATTTCTTGAGAAGAGTATAATGACACCCCGAGAAAAAAAAAGTCTCCCTGCACAAGCGTGTTAAAGGAAAGTATAGAAAAAAAAGAAAGACAGAGAAAAAAAACTACAACCACACTTGATACTCTTAACCTGACTGATGGTGAAAGGAAGAAGAGAGATGATGCGAGTGTGCATCTTGAACATAAGCGGGATATTCAAGTAAGACTACATAAATTCATCTTGATCTCCTTGTTGAGCACACTCGTAAGACTCGGCTTGTACTACTTCTTCTATTACATGATACGTCTTTTACTACACACTTCCAGCTGTATAGATGTGTGACTGGAGCTTCTCCATATATTCCTTTACCTCTTCACCACCCATATCTTTTATATACTCTCAACAGGAGTCAACTCTAGTAGGAGCCTATAGCCTATAGGATTCCTGGGTTTATTGCTGGAGAAAAAGAACGGAATAAAGGCAGTACACACAACCAGGAAGAATAGAAAGAAAGAGAGAGAGAGAAGGCTTGAGATAGAGGAGGAAAAATTGATACTTGAGATCACGGCCAAATCCTCTACCCTAACCATACACAATCTGACCAAAATTCAAATTTGACATGACCACAAGTCTTCATCATTTCCTCACAAACTCATACAAGACAGGGACTGAGAGAGGGAGAGAGAGGGAAAAACGAGGGAGAGAGAGAAACCCTTGGGGAAACCCAAGAAACTTTTTACACAGAAGGAAAACACGTTCGCAGGGAACTAAATTGTGTAAATAACGGGTGGGAAAAAAATGTTTTTGGGGGGAGGGAGAAGAGATATGATAAAAGAAACTCGACTGAAATACTTTAGAAGGATTACGTGAAAACTCCAAGAACAACAAAAGGGTAGAAGGAGAGAAAATCACGCTAATGATGGCATTCACAATCCCCCCTTCGCACTTGACCAGCTCAACAACATTCTTGAGAAGATGAGACGTGTGTGAACAAGTTCAAAGTCAACAATGACAGAAGTCTAAGGGTGGCAATTTCCCCTTTGGCCTCTCTCAATGTACATTCTCCCTATTTCCGTCTCCCTCTCTTTCTCTCTCTCTCTCTCTCCCTCTTTCTCCCTTTGGTTCTGGTCACTTGAATGTAACAACATTCTCAGTGGTCGTGTCGGGTGGCTGGACAAATAAAGGGGATGTAAGTTGAGATGCTCTCACTACAAGTTTCCTTCTTGTTCCCTCCTTCATCTTTGTCCAAAAATCATGTCAACCTGGCTCGGACCTACTTGGAGGAAGGGAACTTTAAACAAAAAATAAGAGTGATGTTTTAGCAGAGGGTGAGATGAGAGAGAGAGAGAGGAAACGAGACTCTGGAAGAAGGTGAAATATGTATACAGATGATAGGACACCAAAAGGAAGACGAAGGCCCAATGGCATGGCTAATTACAAATGTGATGAATGGTTTACTTGAAAGCTCATGAGTGTGTGAAATTAACTGGGCTTAATCAAGCGTTTCTTGGGTCACAAAATCATTTTCTTTGTCAATCTAATCATCCATACAGTTGGCTTTTCCAAACTACCCGGTCTCTCTCCTACTTTCTCGCTTTCCTCTCTCTCTCTCTCTCTCTCTCTTTCTTTTTTCTCTCCCACTTTTCTCTATCTAGCTCCCTCTCTCTCTCTCTCTCTTTCCCTCTCTTCGTCTCCCTCCATCACTTTGGCCTTTCTAATACCCGTTGAAAGGGCTCTTCCTTTATTTTTATACGGCGAAACACATACAAAACTCATTACTTTTCCCTCACGACGACCCGGAGCGTGTGCAGCATATTAAGGGCTGTCTTCCTCCCTTTCAATCCCTTCCCTCCTCATTCCTGCGTTTCCCCCCCCCGTCTCTCGAACACACCTCTGTATACCACAAGGTCAATTTTAACTGGTAAAAGACCCTTCCCACACGTTACCTTCAAGGAAAAGGCGATGACTTGAAGTACGCAAGACGGAATACTAATTTATTCCATCTGATACTTTCCCCTCCACTCTCTTGTACATCCTCATCAGTCCATCTATCTGGAGGAGAAAAAGGGAGAGACGGGGAGGGAAAAAAAGGAGAGATATGGGCTAGTATCCTATAATAACACTCCATTGTACTAGTCCCGCCTATAAAAAGAAGGAGAGAGCGAGATAGAAAGGGAATTTAAGCCTGTATCGCACTAATTGTTTGAGAAGTGCAAAGGCAACGGAGCTGTACACATTCATAAATGCCAACTTGTGGTTAACATGATGGTGAATTAAACGGAAAATCTCTCTCGCCCTCCCCTCACTCGCTTAGCGATACAAATGTATGGGGAAATAGGAAGTTTTTGGGAGGGAGGGAGAGGCGAGAGATAGAAAGAGAGCGAAAGAGAGAGAAGGGAAAAGTCCACAGATGTACCTCTCCTACGCATATGCATTATACTTACATGGGCTGGTTCCCGAGGGAAGTGTGATTAGTTTGATTACCATACATCCTATCTAAATTCTAATGAGTCTCAAGTCAAGTTTGTATGTACAACAAGCCAAATTCTGTGCCAAAGTCTCGCATATGTTCCCCAACACGCTCTCTCCCTTTATTCGTCTCCCCCGTCTTTTTCCCCGTCTACAGGACTAAAACTTTCCCGGGGAACTCCCGTATACATTATCCCATCGTCTCTAACTGTATTAGTATGTACTTGACATGCCCAGCATCCGAGAGAGACATCACTGTGGAGAAAATCATGGGAAAATAGGGAGAGAGAGAGGGAGAGAGAGAGAGAAGAAAAATAAGCAAGTACCAGAGTTTGTTCTTCTCCCCGGAAAATGACGAGGAGGGAAGGAATAGTAGGGAGAGAGCAAAAAAAAAAGTTTGGGAATTTCCAGTGAAACGGGCTGGAAATGTGTCTCCGGAAGAACTTGTAGTAGTATCAAGCCCACTCACGTGCGGCCTCTTTAGCCTCGCACGAAAGAACACTTTTCCCCTCGTGATAAGAACTCCAATACTTCTACACCGAATTCGGAGGCAAACTTCTTCATGATTTCATGTTCGAGAAGACAAGTTACAGGTAACATACAGGTAATAAAAGAGGTTTCAATATTTTGTGTATTTTCATATTTTATATAGGAACTGCTTAAGAAATTAAATCATCGCCAGTTGGTCATCTCTAATTATGGGGAAACAGAGTTTTCCAAATCGCCTTCGTAGAATAAAGTTCCGTTTTCCGAACTACCAAATGCTCCGATGCTGTGACAAACTTTTCTGTGCCATTTACGTACTTGTAATTGCATTTGTTTCTATAGACTCTTTCTTTGTAACTCCCTTTCGCCTCTCTTTCGTTTAAATGATCTCTCAATTATTTCTCTCTCAGGTCTTTCGTATTTCTCTTCCTTTTCAATCTCCCTCGCTTCTTGTCTTTCTTTTGTTTCTTCTACCTTTCACCCTATTTGCCTCTTTTATTTATTTTCTCTCATTTTCCTCCCTGCTCTGTTTTACTTTCTTTAATTTCTCAATTCCTCTTTTATTTTTCTTCACTCAAGGTCCCTCTTTCCCTGTTATTTTTGTTCCCTCTTATTTCCCCTTTTGTTTCTTTGTATTATTTTTTCTTTCCTTTTTTCTCTCTTTTCTCTGTCTTATTTCACCCTTATCTCACTCGCTTTCTCTCTGGTCTATATTTCATTTCTGCATCTTCTTTCTTTTGTTTTTTCTCCCCCATTCTCCCTTATACTTCTCTCGTATTTCTCTCTCTATTATTTGTGCTTTCTCATTTCCTCTCTTTTCTTCGTTTTACTTCAGCCTTATCGCGCTCACTCTCTCGCTTGTCTCTATTTGATTTCTCCATCTACTTTCTTTTATTTTTTCTCTCCCATTCCCCCCTATTTCTCTCTTATTTCTTCTCCTCTATTTTTCCCTTCTTTCTTTTATTTTTTCTCTCCCATTCCCCCCTATTTCTCTCTTATTTCTTCTCCTCTATTTTTCCCTTCTTTCTTTTATTTTTTCTCTCTTATTTCTTCTCCTCTATTTTTCCCTTCTTTCTTTTATTTTTTCTCTCTTATTTTTTCTCCTCTATTTATCCCTTCTTTCTTTTATTTTTTCTCTCTCTAATTTCCCCTTCTCTCTCTCTCTTATTTCTCATATCTCATTTTTCCTTCTCTCTTTTATTTTTTCTCTCTCTAATTTCCCCTTCTCTCTCTCTTATTTCTCATCTCATTTTTCCTTCTCTCTCTCTTATTTCTCATATCTCATTTTTCCTTCTCTCGTTTATTTTTTCTCTCTCATTTCCCCTTCTTTCTTTTTTTTCCTATCGTTCCTCTCTCGGTCTTATATTTCTCCCATCTTTCTACATGGTTCTCCCATGTACTCTCTTTTATTCTACCCTTTAATTTCTATTTTCTTTGATTTCTTCTCCATTTCTTCAGTCTCTCCCTTTTGCCTCTCTCATCTCTCTCCGATCTCTCTCGGATGTCCCCTTCTGTTCCCGTCACACTCGGTTTTTCTTCCGTTTCTCACTCCCCCTCCGCTGTCCCTCTCCTTTGCCTAACCAGCCATGTCACAGACGTTTACAAATTGTATTTAGGCGGACTGGGAATGTGTAAACCACCAGTTCCCATATGACCCATCCCATGAATTTAATTAAACGGCCACCATGCTCTTCTCCCTGCTACGACCACACCAGCATCACCATTACACTAGTGCCACCACTTAGTTCTTAATGCTCACTCCCTCCCACAGTCTCTCTGTATCTGTCTCTCTCTCTCTCTCTCTCTTCTTTTGCTCATGTTGTCCGCAAAACCCCTCGGATGGGGAAAGCCTCCATATATATATATATAGAAGTGAAATTACAGACATATATTGTCCCATGATATTCCGCCTTCCACTCACTCACCTACTTCTGGCCGTACGCACCCATTCCATTACCCGAACATTTGGTCACAAATCCGATTCCCTTCACTTGACCAGTCCTCCTCTCCAAGCACATTAGAGATTCCCAGCTTTCCCCCTCTTTTTTGTCCTCCCAAATAATTGGTTTCCTTCGAGCAATAAAAAAAATCCTTGGGGGATTTTGATTTTATTCCAGTGATATCCCTTTTGCAAAAAATTTCCACAAATGTAGGTAAACATTATTCGGCAGGACAGGAGAGGAAATTGAGACCACTGTTTTTTTTTCATTTTTCATTCTATACCAGATTTCTCTCCACTCCTTCCTCTGTGTTTACTCTGAGGACAAGGCGAGTAGATAACATAGGAGAGATGAATTCAAGCATAAAGAGAAAGAGGAGAGAAAGAGGACTTGGAGCAAGACTCGCACATGTCTTATGTGCGTGAGTAAGGTGGGTAAAAATGGAAAAAAAAGGTGGGAGAGAGGGAGAGAAAGGGGAGGAGAGAGTTGCTTATGACAAGAGCCTAAATTTCATAAAGTTTCACGCCTTATCTACGGTTCAAGCCACAGAAAAGAGCCCTGAAAGCTGGAGATATGTGCTTCCATACGTACAGGTATATGCTTCAAAGTGATATGAGCCGTGGAACTTGATAGAGAGAGAGAAAGAGAGAGAGAGAGAGACATGTTTAGAGAGCGTAGCCAGTAGTTGCAGTGTGACACAAACTGACTAGTCTGCTATCCTTGTTGACAGACACACGGGGAATTGTCGGCATCTGCTACAAAAGGTTATCTTACCCCGTGCGGTGTCTCCACTACTTTACAAAAGCCAAATCTCTCTCTCTCTCTCTTTCTCTCTGGTACACAACAAACACACGTATAAAAAGGAAAATACGAGTGAGCATCATGTAACCTTTAACCACTTAAACACAGTGGTAATAGTATCATTGAAGATAAGGGCATATATATTTTTCCATCCCTTGTCTCACATCATGTTTGACATTATTGACACAGAAACAAAAATTTTTTTTCTCTGTCCAATGAAACTCATTCCAATCGAAGACAAACAAATCATGTTCTTTTTTTTTTATCAATCTACTACACGCCATAGATCCACATTTCTCCGCAAATATGGAATAAAAATAATTATTAAATCAACCATCAATATTATGTTCTTGAATTCTCCATTCGCAGCTTCAGCCGATGAAGCTGTGCCTCTCATCTCATAAAAGGCTTTTTTTTGTCATTTGAATTCAATGGAATTTGAAGGGAAAACGTATTTTATGGGTGATCTCATTAGAGTCATCGGCGGAGGAAATGGACTTTCTTTGTGGTATTGATCCAATTTTCACTTGTTTGTTCTCTATGTCTGTCTCGTGAAAATGGGTCAAAATACCAGTTTTTTTCTTGTGTTTATGAGCGTATTATAATATCATTCATTTGTATGGGGCTGAAATGTGTGAGAAAGGGAGTGATTAGATGAAAGAGAGACGGAGAGGGACGGAATGAAATGAGAAGAGAGAATCTGGATCCTTTTGGGCTTACCCCGCTGTTTGAGTTTGTCCAGAGTTGGAGTGCTGTTCAATGTATTGTTGTCGGGTTGCTGGGGATGACCACCACTGCCACCACTTCCGGAAGTCACATGATGAACAATGTGATGGTGGTTGATGGAGGCGTGAAGGGGATGATGGTGCATTTGATGAAGAGCAGCCGCAGCCGCGTGGTGATGAACTGCGGCCGCCGCCGCTGCGTGATGACCCCCGTGATGCTGACTATTTATGAATGAATGTTCCGGTGGACTCAGTACACTTGGAGTCAACTGGAAAGACAAGAGAAAAAATGGGAAAGTATGACAAGTCCGTTTTTTTTAAACATGGAACACTAAAATTATTAGTATGCATTATTATTTTTAAAACAAGTGTATTTTTTCTTTTTAAAAAAAATCCCCGTCAAGTGTATCTTTTTTTGGGGGGAGCGCGCATTTCCAAGGGGGGAACCACTACAGGGCCATTTCCTTTACAAAACCCCTCTGTTTACATTGGGTGCAGCATGACACTTTCAATTCTCTTCAAGTTCACAAAAAAATAACAACTTTGCATTCCCCATACATTTTTTTTGAAAGCGATCAACCATTTTTGTTATTTTAAACTTCCAACTTGCTCTCCCCTCATGATCCCAGGGTGAAATTGGAGGCTGGAATATTGCTCAAAATCTCTTGTTCGGGTATCTGAGAATTTTCTCCTGCACACACACACACCCTCAAATGTTTCGGGTGTACATGTATCCAAATTTTTTTTAAATTGATTCCCAAGAGCCTAGTTTCCTCAGCTCTCACGATGTCTATGAGATGGGTGAGGTTCTAATCCTTTAGCTACAAGTTCAATTCTCTGTTTAATCTTCTCAAATAAAAGATTTTACCCACATTTGACCAAGAATCTAAGTGGGTACACGCGGACGTGGTGCTAGAAATAGCTCTTTGAATGTCATTTCAAATAAATCTTTTCATCATTTCTATGTACTTTTCTCTGTCCTCTCTCTGTTTCTCCCGTCTAAAGCATTAGTAAACAAGTACATGTTGATGTTGGAATCACTTTTTATTATGATTTCATGGAGGGTGACAAATATTCACACGACCGTATGTTCCATGTCGGATCCGTTATCAGAGAATCTTTGCCCCATGAGCAAAATAAATGTTTAGAAAAAAATATCTAGTCAAAGTGCAAATAATTTCTGTGACATTGATTTTGCCCTGCATAAAGCCTCATCGCAGGTATTTACCAAATAGTACATCAACATTCCTATTAATGTTCCTAAACGTTCCCTTTAATTTGTATGACAGAAAGAGGTGGATGGTCTTTGTGCTGAAGAAAGACCAATTATCAACTGAATAAATTAGTAATCAAATACAACCACTCAACTAGTTTTTGTTCAATCGTCCTTTCTTGTATTGAGAGATATACATACATAAATGAAAACGGGGAGATTGTTTTGGACTAAAAAAAATTATTCGCTCAATAAAAGAAGCTTTTAACAAGCACATTCAGTCTGTGAATATATAAGCTATATTCGTACTCCAACACACTAGAAGTGAATTACTAAAAGCCTCTCCTAATGCACTCCCAATGGAAATGTTGGCAGTAGGTAAAGGAATCTTTGTGCTTAAGGTACTCATAACATTTTAATAGGAGTTGATGAGGCAGAAAAAGTTTCCAATTTTAGTCGTTCAAACTTTTTTTGGCTTGGGATTAACTGGGATATTTTTTTAATGCAAATGATTCACTTATGACAGTAACTCATTTTTAAAGGTCTCATTCAAGGTTTGCACAACATGAGCGGGCAGTCAGGATGGGAATTTTGCCGACTCGCCTGTTCCTTTAACATATGACTTTAATTACGCAGCCATGTTGGATCCTCACCCTTTTCTAACATTTAACCAGTGGCAAATACGTACGTTAGAATTTCACCAGTGCATATACACATGAATAGAAAACACAATCATGGAAGTTGATCGTTTAATTTTAGTAGCACGTGTATCGTCCGTGCTATGGAATTGTAGGCATATTAATTACATTGGGCGAGAATTAAATCCCAATGATAAGAATTTTTTTAGCCATTGTACTTGGTTCTAACTCACAAAGTTTCCCTTCTTCCATAGATATCAATGTGATCATCTGATTCCAATGTAATCATTGAATTAGTGTCCTTTTCGCTTTTTTTACATTTTTTGTAAAGAAAATTAAAATTCTAGAAAAGTCCGGACAATTCTGCTCTAGGATGTAGGTAACACAACATCGAATAGGACTAATGTTGTTACTGTTTTAAACCAAAAACATTTTAAAACTAAGATTTTAAAAATAAAGCCGTCGAAATTCAATTCAATAAAAAGTTATTCTAGATAATACATTGATGTTTTTCAAAATAATGCATTAATGAACGTATTTTCTAATTTGTTTTTTGCAATTCAGGTAGGTTGTTGACTGGGAAATTCAACGAAAAAATCGTGCCCAATCCTAACTTTTGTACGAATCTTATCTACAACAATCTCCCTTCTTTGTCTATATCCAGCAATAAGGAACTCCAATTTTGAAATTTCGAGCAAATTCAACAACAGTCATGAGAAAGCGTTATGTAAACAAAGGTTTAAATAATAATAATAATTACGTATTGCGGGAAGGATTCCATTTTCTCCATTGATTCAGCGCTCCCCTTTGAATTCTGGCGAAAGTCAAACATTGATCAGGGATTAAATGTTTTAAAAAAATCCTCAAAACTTGAACTTCCTCCACTTGTTCCATATAAGAAACGACCAACAAAGAGAAATAAAGGGTCAGTTCCGGTATGCCCGGAACCCCAAAAATAAACCGTGTCTATCATAGAAAGCTCTCAACATATATACGAATAGGAGTTTCCCCCATTTTTTACAATAATAGTTCAAGTTCACCATAAATTCGAACAAATAAAAAAAACTATTTCACTAAAAAGAGACGGAAAGCACTGGTGGAAGGGGGTATAAATGACAATGGGCACAGGTGACACATTGCGGAAGTGAAATATGTTTAGAGGTATACGTCACATGACCAGACGGAGGAACCTGCACCGTCTTTTGCCGGGGACGCAGCTTTTTTTTCTTTCTCGCTTCCTTTATCCCCGTCCGAATGACTACCTTCCGACTTTCACCCCCTACAAACTACATACAATACACAAATACAGGTGCACATACATCCCTATGCACTTTCCCCATACTGACTATACAGGTACACAAAATATGTTTTTTCCCCCACACTGAAAAATAGACATGTAAAGCACACAACACTTTCCCCTTTTGCACACACCACAGTGGCACTACAACTTAAATCTTTTTATTACCCAGGAAATGATTTTTTTTCTCAAAACCCCCTGCTTTTTCTCCAACTAAGGTGAACACGTCAGAGATACGATGACAACACGGAAATATCACTTTTAAACGAAAAAAACAAAAACCCACTGAAACTACCTTTGTTTTTATCCAGACAGGAAAAGTAGGAATTTTTAAATAGAATTTTAGAATACAGTTTTGGAATACAATTTCGGAATACAATTTTGGACTACAATTTTAGAATACAATTTTAGAATTACACCATTTGCTTGGGAGGGAAGGATTCAAAGAGGAACTTTGTGGAATAAATTGTACGGACAAATCTGCCGGAGCGCTGGATGGTGGATAAAACGTATGAAAGGCAGACGATGGAGAAAGGTGCACGGTTTGGGAGTAGTGTGAAGATTTTTTTCTCTCTCTTTCTCTCTCTCTCTCTCTCTCTGTCTCTCTCTCTTTCTCTCTCTCTCTCTCTCTTTATCCTTATGTAAAAGGACGTGAGAGAGTGACGGAGGACGAGGAGGTACAGGGAAAGAGACAGAAGGTAACAAGTGCACACGGTGTGGCTGGGCATATACATGACACCATTTGAAAAAAGATGGTGAAGTTGGAGGATGAGGATGAGGAAGAAGAAGAAGAATAAGAAGATAATGATGAGGAAGAAGGAGAGGAGACGGACGTGACACTAAATGGGGATGAGTGTAAGTGTGAAAGGACTGGAACGTGCTCCGGCACCTAAGATGTGGAGTATAAAAGAGGAGAAAAGTGGAGGAGGCGGAGGGGATTTATTTCAACCAGATCCATGTTAATATCTAAAAGTAAGTCCATTACATTAAACTCTGATTATTGTGGAAAGCGCTTTGGCGGCAAAAACACACTTACTCACCCACACAGACTCACACACACACACAAACACTCGCACACACAAACAATCCCACAATCCAAACAACACTTACTCAAACAGAGGCAGAAACACACATATTATGTATATCACATGGAGGCCCTGGTTTGGAAAGGGAAAGTACAGGATTCTCTCCTATCTCTCTTTTCTATTGCTTTCCAATCCTCAAAAAAAACAAAGAAGAAGAAGAGCTTCTCTTTATTGACAAAATGTTTCAAGATTCTACTACTCTCCTATTGTTTCCCAATCCCAACAGCATGGGATGAACATCCCCTTAGCACCCCCAGATTTACACGTAAGCAGACGGACTTACAACATGATACTTCAAAAGTACAAGGACCTAATATATACATTGGAACTCATTAGATTAGGGAAGGTTTTCAGGAGGATTGTGCCACGCTGACGGCATGTTCGTTAAGGCTCTTCCTTCGGATGAGAGAGATAGAGTGAAAGAGAGAGAAAGAGAGAGAGAGAGAGAGAGAGAGAGAGAGAAAGGAGAGAGAGACTAGTGTGGATCTTTTGGGATAATATGAGGGGATTGAGACTTGAGACTCATTGAGACCAGGTTTTAAGGCCCATATAGAACCCATGCTTTACAAGCAAAGAACACCGCGTCCCACATCATCACCACTTATACACTTGTTACTTCCTCCTTTTCAAAGAGAGAAAGTGAGACAGAGGGAAAGTGAGAGAGATAGACAGAGAATTTTTTTTACAAAAACAGGAAGGTTTAAAAAGTTTTTTTTTTTACCTGGTGATGAATCTGATGAAGATGAAGTAAATTATCACTGGATGAATTCTGTTGAACGACGAGGTCTTGCAAACAGATCCCACCTCCTCCCCCTCCCTGCTCACTGGAGGAATTGGAAGAAAGTCCGGTGAGGGAGTCCATCATTAATACTGACGAGGTTGTTTTTTTTTTGTCCTTTTATTTTTTTCCTCTTCTTAAAAACTTATCAGAACTTGTAACACCGAATATAAAAAAAAGGATGGGATGAGATAAAGGGAAAAAATCCTTTTACTACTCCTCTATTAAGGTCGAAGGCTTGAGAGAGAGAGAAAGAAGTGGATGAAGAGGATAAAGAAAAAGAGACAGTTTTGTGTGTGAGTTTATTTGAACGTCCCGTTAAACTTGCAGTTATAGAGAAAATCCTAGAAATTTGCACTCTCGTGTTAAAAGTGTGTGTGTGTGGGGGTAAAGTAGAATGTGTGTGAGACTTGTGAGTAGTAGTTTGAGTAAAAAAAAAAGTAGTAGTAGCCTTATGCCAAAAAGGAAAAGGTCTAAAAACCCAGGGGCTCAGGAAGTTGTTTTAATTTAATCCGACGAGGATCAGGAGCAATAATCTGGATTTGTCCAGTCTTCAGAAAGGGATCCGGAGTGCTGCACTTCTCTTCGTAGAAGAACCAAGACTCTCTATGGTAATCTCTGCTGGCTTTGAGTCCGATTTAACCTAAGTCCTCCTCCTATTTATCATTCGTGGGGGTTGGGCCTCCACACCAACCTTCAACGAGCTGTTCAATTGGAGAATGGGCGGACCCCTCTAGAACAAACGCCTCAATTATGCCCATCCATCCAATCCTTAACCTGTCCAAACCTTGTGCCTCTCTCCCAAACACGATACGCCACATTCTCACTCAAACAGTCAAACGCACACTAACCACCTAGTCAAACCCAACCAAACACTATACCACCAACTCACACACACACCAGAGAGGCACCACTCTCTCTCACTCTCTCACTCTCTCTCTCATCTCCCTCTTCCCCTCATCTTTCCCCTCATCTCCTCTCCTCTTTTCTCCTCTCTCACTCTCTCCCACACAAAAACTTTCTCACCCAAAAATACACAAACAGCACCAGCTCTCTACAAAAGGGACAGGAGACACAAACGCACTCATACACATCCCAAACATGCACAATCTCAAATTGTCCGTGTGTATTAAAACCCAATAGGGACTCCTCTATTCCTGTATCAACACACGGGCGAAACTATAGAAGGAAAAGTAAACTTGAGTGAAACTCCCACTGCAGACACTGATAATAGCACACCGTGTGGGGCAACCAGCCTCCAACTATAATGAACACCCACCAACCTGTGCCTCCATCCACCGTCCACTCCATTATAATCCCACTTTTTCTCCTTAGAGCCCTCCTTTTTTACACTCTTTCTTGTCCCTCTCTGTCCTTCTCACACACTCTTTCTCTCTTTTACTCTATCACACTGTCTCTCTCTCTCTTTCGTTCTCTCACAAAGTCTCCGTCTCACTCTTTTGCTTTATTGCAGTATCTGTATCTGTTTTGCTTACCGCACAGTCTGTCTCCCTTTTGCTCTATCAGTTTCTCTCTCTAACAGTTTCTCCCTCTTTCGCTCTATCACACAGTCTCTGTATCTCTCTCTCTCTTTTGTTCTCCCACATAGTCTCTGTTTCTCTCTCTTTTGCTTTTCTTTCTCTCTCTTTTGCCGTTACACAGTCTCTGTATCTCTCTCTCTTTTGCTCTCTCACACAGCCTTCCACATCTTCCGCTCTATTACAAAGTCTCTGCATCTTCTCCTGTTTTGCTTTATCACAGTCGCTGTGTGTGTCTCTCTCTCTCTCTCTCTTCCTTTATCACACAGTTTCTCTCTCGTTTGCTCTATCATGCAGTCTCTGTATCTCTCTCTTGCTCTATCACACAGTTACTCTCTCGTTTGCTCTATCACACAGTTTCTCTCTCGTTTTCTCTATCACACAGTTTCTCTCTCTTTTGCTGTATCATGCAGTCTCTGTATCTCTCGTTTGCTCTATGCTCTATCATACAGTCGCTGTATCTCTCTCTTTCGCTCTATCACACAGTCTCAGTATCTCTCTCATTTGCTCTCCTTACGCATTCTCTGTATCTCTCTTTGACTCTGTCACACAGTCTCTGTCCTCCTCTGTCGGTCTGACTTTCTCTTTCATACTGAAACTACTGTATATACATCCCCTTGAGTGTATGTCTATCCATTATAATTATAATTGATTCCCTCAAAAGACGGAAAAGCCCATTTAATGCAGGCATTTACAAGTATAAATATTATAGACTACTTAAAGCTCACACCTCATTGTACAAATTATCAACTCTTTTCATTCCAATCTGAGCCTTCCATATTTATTGTAAATAACCAGAGGTATATCATATTGTAGGTATGCATACATGTGTCTACTACCTGTGCCATTCAGCAGGAATATTTGATTTGACAGGAGACAAACGGGATTTTTGGACATGAAAGAGGGAAACGGGCATTGTGTACCACTTTTCATGAACTTCTCACTCAAAAACTCAGTTTTCATTTATTGCCCTGGACGCCTTTCACCTGAATGAACATCTATCATCTTTTGTTTTTCCCTGGATGGGAATGATGGGAGAAATGAATGATATGATTTTTGGTGAAAACAAAAAAAGGAGAAGACAGGACAGACAATGGTGGGAGGGAAGAGAAATAAATGGAAATGTAAAGGGAAAGTATAGAAATATGGAGAATACAAAAAAAGGTGTACAATAGGAGTTGACGTGGAGGAGGAAAGGAATGACACCGAGGAGATAAAGGGGGAAATGGTGAGAGAAAGGGAGAGAGAGAGAGAGAGAGAGAGAGAGGGAAGAAGTTTTTACAAGGTAAAAGTTGAGAGGACGGTGAAAAGGTATAGATAAAAGTGAAATAGTGAATGGTCTTTCTTGGGGTATTCTTCGTTATCTTCTGGGAGATTTTTGGCTAAGTACAGCTTTGTGAGAGATTTAAAATATTTTGTCACTCGTTAAGAAAGGAGGAATGTTGTATTCGGGGAGTCTCTCTCCCCCTCTCTCTCTCGCTCTCCCTTGAGCCAGAAGCATCGGAGAGGAGGAGAAGAGAGAGAAAAGGAAGAGAGAGTGGAGCAAGATTTTGTTCATTCTCAATTCATCATTCGCATTCATGTTGAATAGGCTCTCTTCCTCTCTCTCTCTCTCTCTGTATCTCTCTCTCTCCCTCTCTCCCTTCCTCTCTCTCAAACTGGTGTGTCTCTGTGTGTAGAGCCATACAGAAGGGGATTTAAGTTGAAAAGGCACTCTCTCCATCTCCCGCATACACAAGCCCAAGAGACGAACCAAAAATTCCTACACTCACATCTTCCTCGCTTCTTCTTCTTTTACTCACATTTTTTGCCCAAATTCCCTTATATTTTATATAGACGAAATATTCCGCAGATGCATACGTTCTCAAAAAAAAAAAAAAAAATCTGCGTGCATACGAAGCTCTCGTCTTCAAATAATATTCAAGCCTTTGACTTTGCACACTCTGGTAAGTTTCCTTGTAAAGTGGGAGCAACAAAATTCTTCCTGGTCCTCGTATCAAGAACAACGGGGCATGTTTCAAAGTGAAGGGAGGAAGATGGAGAAGCTAGAAGGAGTCAATTTTGGAGCTCTCATCCGCAAAAAAAAAGATAGAGAGAAAGAGAAGATTCCTTCCTTTTTTCTTCCCTCAAAGTAACTTTGTTTCAGAGAGCGAAAAGTAACATTTTCTTGTGTTTTTTTCACCTCCTCTCCCTTGTGCGTGCGCCCTCTGAGCCGACCCTGCCACATAATTGTGGGAGATGTCGAGGAAACACATCTCTCTTGCTAAAAATACATGATAAAAAAACCAAAGGAATATTATATGGGAGTAGTGAGGGAGATGAAGCTAGTATACCAACTGACTCTGCTATCACAACCAATAATACCGGAATATGTATTTAATGAATAAATACTTGTACCTACAAAATGGCTGTGGTAATAACAGAACTGTGCAATGTGTACTGTGTAATAAGAGAGATGTGCAGAGCAAGTGGGAGAGCGAGACAGAGAGGGGGAAACAAATGGACTGACAAAGACAAAAATGAGACAACCGCAAAGAAAAAAGCGTGAAAGATAAGCATACAGAAGAGTAATCCATGCAGGAAAATAAAGAAAACCAAAGATATGGAGAAGGAGAAAGCAATGGAGAAAAGACAGAGACATGGTTCTTGAGAGAGGAAAAGAGCTGAAGAGAGAGAAAGGTGAAGAGAAGTAACGATGAAAAGTAGAGAGAGTTGGGAAAGAGAGGTTGAGAGACAGAGAAAGAGAGAGACAGTGAGGAAATAGAAGAAATGAGACAGAGAACGAGCGACAAAGGAAGTGAAACACAAAAGAGAGAAAGGAAGCGATACCGAGAAAGAGAGACAAGGACAGAAAGAGACTCAAGGAAGTGAGAGAGTAAGACAGATAAAGTAAGTGAGAGAGAAAGACAGATAAAGGAAGTGAGAGAGAAAAGGAAGTGGATCAAGCAAAAGAGAGACATTGGAATAGAGGGAGGAACTCAGGAGAGAGAGAACAGAGGAAGAAAGAAATAGAAGGAGTGGGAAAAATTTAAAGAGAGAAGACAGAGAAGGAGAGAGAGAGGTAGGCGTGATTAAAAAAGAGCAAAGATTTTACCACTTTCCCTGCCAAAGAACAACGATAACAAAATGAGGAAAGAGCCACAAAAAAAATAGAAAGAGAAATATAGGAGAGAATAAAAAAAAGAAGGAGAGCCAAAGGAAGGAGAAGGAGAGAGAGACAAGAAGGGAAGAAGCTATTGGGGATGATAAAGGAGATTGGCTTCGTTATAATAATCACAAGGAGTCCTCTCCCACATAGTCAGCCGAAAGGATGGGAGACTTTGAAGGATAATTTAGAGTGCATAAGACGCCGTAGGAAGTATGAAGCCTGTGTGTTAGCCACTAAAAAGATACTGAGAGTGCAACTA
The DNA here is from genome assembly GCA_034698585.1 of Disparrhopalites patrizii. Taxonomy (NCBI): domain Eukaryota; kingdom Metazoa; phylum Arthropoda; class Collembola; order Symphypleona; family Sminthuridae; genus Disparrhopalites; species Disparrhopalites patrizii. The sequence goes on along the minus strand of JAQGBT010002734.1, from coordinate 2,094 downwards.
TGTACGTGAAGTACGACTGTTAGGCTGATATAAAGAAAATAAGGATATTTCTGAAGCCAAAGAGGGAGACAGAGAGAGAGAGAGAGGCCAAGGGGGAGAGAGAGAGACGGAGAAAGCCTGTGTAGAGCCTAGGAAGTTTATTTGTATGTGTTCGATGAAGTGAGCGGGAGCGTACATACGTCATGATTGATGAGGGTGAACGCCTCCTCGGTTGTCACGGTTTCATTTCATTGGATAGAGCACTCCCTCCGAACACTGGTTGGTCCGTTGCGGGTGGAAACGGGGCAGTTCATTTTACTTTTCTCCCGGTTGCCTAGTGATTCTCTCTCTCTCTCTTTCTCTTCCTCTTTCTCTCTCTCTCCTTCATTCCTTCACTGATACCCGGTCTTCCATACACTCACCCTTAAGATCTCTTTCTTCCTCGTCTCCAACTTCTTCTTCTTCTTCTTCCAGCTCATATCTTCCCTTCGGTGTTCTTTATAGTCCAGGATGACTATGTAATACATAGGACCATGTTTTTTTTTCTATTCTCGTCTCTCCTCTTCCCCATAAAAGAATCTGTTGGAAGTGTGTGTGAGATTTAGTGTAAGACTATAGGATATATGTTGAATGTATACTTAGGCATAGATATAGCCATACGTATGTGTACATATAAGTTTTTGGGAGGACTGACTACGGATCCATCGTTGGACTTTCTGACAGTCTCAGCCACGATGCACTCGCCCCAATACAAGACTCACTCTTTTTCCCCTGCATCTTCCTCTGGACTCAGTAATATTATCTCAAACAATTTCCCCAGTCGTAATTTTATTCCAATCCAATCTCCTTCCGCCTTTTCCCTTATTCTCCTTCTTTTTTTTACGGCTCTTTTTACCCGTTCTTTTTCTTTCATTCCTCACTAACCCCGGCTTTCCGCCATTCTTACCACAGGTAATTCGTGAATGTCCGAGGAAGATCCTAGGAAAAGGGACTCAAGTTCAATTTTCGGGGATCGATGAAAATTACTTTTACTACAAATCTCTTTTTTTTTAATTACGTAAACTAATATTTTGAACACCCATTTAAATTTGTAATTACAGAATTTACATCTTTAGCTCTCAGCTCTTTGGGGCTAGTGCTTATCTTGAGAAAACATAGCAATGAAATAGAAAAGCCAGGTTAAAGAAGGTGGCGGTCATTCAACTGGAGACTATAGACACACGTTCATCTTCAAAGGGATGGGAACGACGTAGATGTTGTTTTTTTCTGCTCTTGACACCGGTCCGACAGCGGGAAAAAAATAAAACTCGGAGTAAACGAGGAGATAGCAAGGATGTGTGGGAAGTTGGAGGAGCCGGGGACGGAACGGAACCAGAGAATGCGGAGGGTCGACGGATACGAGAGCGAAATTGATTGACATTTAAATGCTCTTGGGAGATGGAAGAGCGAGAGAGAGAGAGAGACAGACTACGGGCGTGGAAGGTGGAATAAAAGGCAAGGAGGAATGCAAGAGAGCTCAATAGGAGAGACGGAATGGAGACAAAATGGAGACACAGGGAGAGTCTAGACGAGAGATAGAGACGCTGGACGAGCAATGACCAGGCGAGGGAGAACCAATAAAAGCAACATTAGGAATAAACAGGCAGAGTGAGAGCGAGGCATAAATAGAGAGACCGGGTTTCCAGGAGAGATAGAGAAAGAAAAAGTGCAGCAAAGGAGGGGAAGAGAGAAAAATGTAATAGAGTGAGAGAAAGAGAACATAAAAGTGTAATATGTAAGTTAGATTGAAAGCGGAAAAGTGCGAGGAATAGTGAAAAACGTAAATGAGAGAGAGAGAGAGCAAGTGACAGCGAGAGGCTGCCAGTGACTGAGGCAATGGAGTAGAGAAAAGAGAGAAGAGACTAGACAAAGAGGGGAGCGAGAGAAGAGAGAGAGAGACGTGAGAAAGACGACACAACGGAGAAAGAGAGTAAAGAGAGAGAGAGAGAAAAAGACAACAGCGAAGAGACTAGAGAGGAAGACACGAGAAAGGAGAGTGGAGAGAAAGAGCGAGAAGAGAGAAGAGACTAGAGAGAAAGAGCGAGAAGAGAGAAGAGACTAGAGAGAAAGAGCGAG